>CAJNIZ010047961.1:12169-25052 GCA_905231905.1 Symbiodinium pilosum | reverse complement strand
CACAACTACGCCCTGCAGGCCAGAGGCTACGCGAGCAATCTTATAGAACCACTTCCATTAACATCCCTTACATACTTTAGTAAAAACGCTGCTCATGTGTTGAGGGTTTAGGATCTAGGGTTTAGGCAATTCTCAAAGAAGGCATGTCTTCCTGGAGATGTGGCGAATTACGGGGCTTCATGGAAAAATCCCATGTTCCATTCCCATTTTAAAGCTCCGAAAACGGAAGCTGGAGCTAGGAAGCCGTTTCAGCTATAGTCTAAACTTCTCACATCCCCCTGAATAAGCCCTATAATAGGAACCCTATATAGTCCCCTAAGAACTCCTGTAGGGAGCTTAGACTATAGCTCATTTGTGACGGAAGCTCCTCAAACCTGCCGCCTGAGCTTCTTGCAAACCTGAGTCCTGCACTGGAATCCCGGAAGTAAACCGCTGTTCAAATCGAAAATGGACCACACCCTTGGTTTCAGGGTAGATTCCCCAAATAAGGCCCTGCTTGTCCTAAGTGAGCTACATCTGGCGGCAAAGAGCATCTGGCAACAGCATCTGAGGATCGACTTCAAGTTGACATCTTATACTCCGAAGGCCTCACTGTTAAGGCATCCAGAAACCTTAGTCAAAAGTCCTAGATATCCCATTCAGCAAGGATGAGGCAAGGCCTCCAAGCCCCACACCTTAAACCTAGACGCTGATTCCGGCAGCAAACTCGTGGCGCTATGTTCATTATGTAAACCTGCAAACCCAAACCCGAAACAAAGGTTGGGGTTGAAGCAGGCTCAGCCAGGTGAGTTGTTCCTGCGTTGGCACATCCGTTCAGAGAGCTTCTCAGTTCTGATGTCCTCATTCTTGGGAGTATCCAGCCCATTCATAGAATCAAGAAAGGGATCTTGGGGCATATAAGGGTTTAGGGTTTAGGGAGTATCCAGCCCATTCAGAGAATCAAGAAAGGGATCTTGGGGCATATAAGGGTTTAGGGTTTAGGGAGTATCCAGCCGATTCATAGAATCAAGTAAGGGATCTTGGGGCATATGGATGACGCTGATGTGTTCAGGCGTTCCAACTCATTCCTATTCATAATTGAGGGATACTCGACAAGTTTCCTTGATCCTCTTACAGTACCTGAAGTGTCCGGCATCTTTGCAATGACTAGAAGTTGGCGCCCCAAACTATTCAGGATGTACGTATAGTCCCCCTTGAGCAGATAGAATATGGGATATATGGGGATCTTATTATACCATACCCAAAGCTATATTCTCTCTACTTAAGGGGGACTATATCCAAACAGAAGCGGTTAATGGCAGTTCTTCCAGAGAAGTCTTCTACAAAGAAAGCATTCTGCAGGCATTGCACTACTATAGCCTATCCTTGAGGCACCAATCGCTCAAGCACGCATCATGCTTGCTGCCAGACATGCTGTCATTTCAGCCCGGTATCAGTGCTCAAAAGAAATCCTTACTGCCTTACTCGTTGGTGCTCTGGAGAGGATATTTTCCTTCGCAACATATACCCTATATAACCCTATATAATTCCTATAGTTTCCATTTTCTTTCCATTATCTCCATTATCCCTACATAACCCCAATGAACCCCCCCCCCAAAGTGAACATTTGAATCTCTCGAGTGGGGATTCCTATCGACATTATCTGGGATCCTTGAATTTTGATTTATGGAAGACTTTTTATAATATGGCTATAGGCCCAGGGGTCTATCATAGAACCGGTCGGTAAAGGGACTGTTATACATGAAGATATGGGTGGTTGTCAAAATTATTGTCCCTTTTTGGATCCCTATTATAATACGGCCCCTAATATTTAGGGTACCCAAAAAGGGCCCATGATTTTGATAACCACCCATATAGGCATAGGACACCGTTATAGGGATCCACCCTCATTCCCCGAGACTTTGAACCAGAGCTGAGAAACATCCCCGCGTCCCCTGCTCGCAGCAGCAGTGCGCGGCAGCCCAGGTAGCTTTCAAAGGGTTTAGGGTTTAGGGTTTTGGGTATTTTGCACCCAAACCAAAACGAGGTGCAGTAATAGAAAGCTGTATCTCTTGCTCTGCGAGCGGCTACAGCAATAGATCCAAGGGCCGGCACCGAGTACTCCATCGCGCCCTAAAATTACAACCTCCCACCTCCGCAAACAAATATTCCCGATATGTGATAGTACTTTTTAAGTTTCTTACTGTGCACCAGGAATGTTTGCTCACGGAGGGGAGGGTACAGTTGATCCTTCGCCCCAGGATTGAGGTTCCCGATACTTTTTTTTCCAGGAAGGATGCTTCGGGACGAGATCCGCTAACTGCAACTTCTCTATCGCTTCATTCCTTGATTGGGAATATGATTTAAGAATCACATCGGAAGTCATTCGGGGTTAAGAGATGTTGCATAGTCATTAAACCTTTTCAATTGAAAGTCTCTGTGGCATGGACATTGGCTGCACACCGCGCCCTGCGAGCGATGCCTGCATTGCCTAGTCGAGACCGCTGTCTCGTCGGCAGCGCTCCCCCGAGACGTAAACCCATTGAGAGAAAAAAAGGGACTTTCCAGCGGCCTTAAGAGCATTGCCACTTGATGCTCATGAGAAGTAATGACAAGCAGCTCAGCAACAAAGGTCTGGACATGTACAACAGCGAAAACAACAACAGTAAGCGTGAAAGCTGACATGACATGAAAAGAAATCCCTCCTGAAATGACATACGTCCTGGACCATGCAGAGTTGAAACTCCACATGCAGCAGATGGACGAGAAGGCTAGAATATAACAAGCTCCTACATATTAGGTTCCCCAAATCAGAGGACCCCATATGGACCCCAAAATGCTATAATCCTTCCTAAGTATAGGGATCCACAAAACGGTACCCCAAATTTAAGAAAACCCCCACATACTCACCTTAACAATCCTTGGGCAGCTATGTAGCCCTCACCTCACCACTTCAAGAAGGGAAGTCCCCATGAAACCTTGATCCCGGGGCTAAAGATGCAAGCCTGAATCATACTCCCCAGCTCAGTCTGCCCAGCAATCTCCAGGACAAAGCTCGTTCAGACCCCATATTCATAGCACTGGAGTTTTGAGATTGAGTCGGAAACTTAAACCCTCTCAGATACAGGACCTTAGCTGAAAAGTCCCATGCATAACCCGCACGTGCCACAGAGTCACATTGTCGCACATCAGAATCCTTGGCAGGCCAAGAATCTGGATTCGGGGCACAGCGTTTGTCTTTCGGAGTTGCGGCCAACACGTCCGAATTTCTTGGAATGCCTGGCCCGCACAACCTTGGCCTACAATCATCACCCTTTGTCAATCCCTGAACCAAAACAAACACTCGGTGTAGCAGCAAGACTAGGTAGCGGTATATAGCGGTATGTATGACAGCAGTAGCAGCTAGCAGCGGCAATGTGCTGGAGGCGACAGACGTTGCTTGGACGACAACAACGACGACGACGAGTAATCTGGCGCTGGAAACACTCCTCTGGCAGACTTTATAGAGACGGAAGCCAACTGCAATAGTAAGGAATGCAGAAAAACCCTTCTCACCAAGCATTTGGGGTCTCAAAAATACACAACACGCATGTTTCAAACTAGGACCGCTAAGTTTTTTCTTGGAGGCCCACCCAACGGGGGGGGCCTGATTACAAGGATCACCTAAACGCGTGGCAATTGAATGTCACCAGATACCTTGGAAGCGAAAGCTCTGGCCGCTTGTCTAAGGACAAGAACCGGCTCTCGCAAAAAACTTTACGAATCGCTCAACAAAGGATCAAATAAAAAAGGAAAGGCCCCTGCAACAATATGGGGTTCCTTCTTGTAGATGACTGCTGAAGCACCACGTGAAAGCGGGAAAAGCGGCCGTAAATTTCGCCACGCTTATACAACCCTTCCTTGAGGTCCCAACAAGCTACCATGGCCTCCCTGATGAAGATCACGCGTTCGACGAGATCCTGCTGACAGAGATACAGCTGTACTGGTTCCGAGGGTTCGAGAGACTCAGGAGCTGAGATTTGAGGCTTCCAGCTCAGGGATATGGGCGTCGAATCGGATTTTGAAGGCCTCGGACTGGAGCCCATCATGCTTTGCTCATGTCGTGTGAAAAGCCCCGTTGCTGTTCCCAAATTCTACCAAGGGCCGTTTATAGCTTGATTCCTCCTGATGCACTATGGATATGCATGGTATCTAAATGGGCTCAGTGTTTCAACGGATGGAAACACTCCAAAAATTGCCATCAGCGATAATCAATCCTTCTCTGGAAATAATATCCTTCTGCTTGCCTGGTATGTTTCAACTTTCCTGAGGTGCAAGGACAGGAGCAAATGCATGCGGAGGTGTGCAGTTGTATGCGTGCACAAGCAGTTGCGCGGACACATCGGGTAATCATTCGAAACTGTAAGCCAACCTGCATGCGTGCAAGCATGCACGAACAGAAGCATAGTTGTGCAGGCGCCTGCATGTTTGCACGCAGAAAATGCTTAAATGCGCACAAGAACATGCCTTCTTGAACGACACCTGAACATGTACCTACGCGTACCGACGCACATGTTGGCGCAGACAGATGTATGTTGCTGCAAAAACATGCATGCATGCGTGAGCTTCAGTGCGCTCAACCATGCTCGTATGTGCCAGAAGCGCATGTGCGCACGGAGGTATTTTGCACTTCCACCCTCAGGCATGTGCGCGCATGAAGGTGCGGCAATAACATGCATGCAGTGCGTAAACGAAGAGATTGAAGAATGTGATACTTAGGGCATGGGCCTCAATAGTCCAAACTCGTCGCACGCCTTGGGCTTACGAATGGCAACCTTCCTTACCATGGCCGTATGCTAACACTTACACATCTTGGGCATATTGTGCTACATGCTCCCGTTGTCGATGCGTACGAGTAAATGCCAATGCTCGCACATACCTGTCCTTGCAGACATACATGTGTCTGCACAAGCAAACTGGCGTGTTTCCACACATTGTTGGTGCTCCCACACACGGGTGTTTCTGCAAACCAACATTTGTGCCTGCACACATGCGCACTTGTTCATGCACAAACGACCACAAACGTACCCAAAGGCCAAATAAGAACATGCAAATGCCAACGTGCGCACATGCATCAACGTGCACACAAAATCACACAAACATGTCAATGCACATGTGTATACACATGTTTGTGGCTTCACACATACACATATCCTTGCAAACATACATGGGCTTGCAAAGACATACCTGCACATACATGCCTGTTTGTGCACCAACATACGTGCGCTGGCGCTAACAAACACACATGCAATCCTTTGCATCACGGGCGAACACGAAAATGCCAGACGTGGCGCCCATCCGTGAGCGCACACAAACTTGTATATGTGCCATGTTAGCGACACAAACATCCCCGTATTTCTGCACACGTACATGCATTTTGTGTCAACAGAATTCTGCGCAAACCGACAGCGCCCGCGTACATGCATGCGCAATCTTGCACATATGTACGGTCGCAACAACCGTGAACGAGAACATGCCACGGGCACGTGCTTCTCGCATGCACACAAACAATTTCATGCGTATGCTGACGCATACATGTCATGCCACACATGGTTGCGCAAATGCATGTGTTGCGCGCCTACATACATGTGCTTACGCCGCCGAACATGTGCGCCCGCACACATGCATACATGTTCAATGTTCATGCTTATACGTAACATCGTGGCGCTTGCACATGCATTTGTGCAAGGAAGCAAACACATCGTAGCACAAGTGCACATGTCCATGCTCACGCATTCATGGCCTCGCGCACACGCATGTGCCTGCGAGCGAACACCCGTGTGTGTGCACACATACATGCATGCAGGGCGCGCGCACATACATGCATCTGCGTTCGTTGTTGCGCGGAGGTACCCGTGTGTCTGCACGGATAAGTGCATGGTTGTGCACTCACATACTCGTGTTTTGCACCAGCACAAACGCGTACCCGCAGCCATGCGCACATGTTCATGCGCACATAACCCTTGTATAAGTAACAAGGGCCAAGGCGTGCATATGCACCAGTGCGCGCACGGGGCATGTTTGTGAGAATTTCAACATGCTTATGCTCGCACATCCCTGCCCTTGCACGCAGACATGTCGTGTCTGCGCAAACATACCTGGCTGTGCGCCCACATACACACATCTGCGATACCAGCCTCTTACGAAGCCAAATGAAGCACACGTCACCATTTCCAAGCGTTTGCCCCTGGGAAGGAAATCCTCCTCATGCATCCCCACTGCCCCTTCAGTACCCTTCCCACAAGCTAACAGCGAACACCACATAACAGGACAGTAGTCGGTAAAGCGTTCAAAGTCACGTTTCATGATATAGTCTGGGGAGATTGAAGGGCATGCATTCCCTTTGAGCCATCTTTTTCTTCAGGCTTGCAAACTACGCAATTGCCCCAAATCCTATGACCCATGTACGATACAGCCCCTACAATGGAACCCTACCTAATCAATCAAATGCAGGGGCCTAAATCATTCCGCATCATCAGTTGGGGTACCATATACCATGACTAGTCAAGGAGGCTGGGACCAGGATATTGGCAATTGAGGAGGCCCCTACATGGTCAGCATTGGATGCAGGCACTCTTCGTCCCGCGAGCCCTAATTTTCACCCCACCTAGGCCCCTGAGCGGCACAGCAAAAGCCACACACGCCCTTCCAAACCCTTGAAACAACGCAATCACTGTCCCGAACCCTACTGCGGATGGTTGAGTCCTTGCACCACCTTTCATACTCTGCACGCCAGGAATCACAGTACTGTGGCCATCCCAGGTGGTGCAAAACTTCGTGCATCCACTTTAGCAACTCCCAACAGCCGGCCTGTTTCGACCCCGATGCAGACCAATTTACACTGCGAAGCCAAGCTTGAATGACCCCCTGGCAAGACATGAGGGTCTTAAGGGGTTTAGGGTGTAGAGATTTTTGGGCTGGGGTAGCTTACGGCGCTTCAAAGCCAAGTAATGAAACTGGGGCCGAGCGTTATGTAGTCTGGGCGTTTGGAGTAGATCGAAAGCTGGGCTCGCGCCCTTCCATGAACGAGTGGCAAGGCATAAGCACCCATCACGGAGTAGGAGGCCTTGATACGCGCGCAGAAGCCCCGCAAGTGCCCTTTGCAGCAGACAAACAGCCAGGAGGGAGTTGAAACCCATCCAAAAATGGGAATTTCCCAAAAGTAGGGGTATCTTTGTGGGGGTCCCCATAAGAAGTCACCATAGTATTCTGGGGTCTGTATTAGGGTCCCGTATTTTGGGAAACTACCAAATTTCTCAGGTCAAAACCCTACTCAACACTCCTCGAAATGCTCCCTAGCACTTCGGCCTCATGCGGCTCCATGGATCCTTGCCTCACTCCAAGGCCTGCTTCCTGGATGTGACACCCAAATACCCTATACTGCACATGAGTTGTGCTGAAAATTATGGGCCCCTTTTGGTCATAGATTATATTACGGCACCTAATATTTAGGACTACCAAAAATGGGACCCCAATTTTGGGAACTACCCGCACAACCTTGTCCACACTTACCCTTTGTCACCCCAAAGCACCTAAACCTTCTGTACCCCACATATCTGGGACCCTGAGAAGTGCAGTCTGAGAAGTACACATCACACCGTGGAAGCCTGACTGCCTAACTACCTGCTCATCTTCTTCTCTAACAGCACGTATAAAACCATGCGCTACCTTGCCTCAGACATACCTCAAAATTCAAATCCTATCCTAAGTATGTAGGCCCCTACAAAAACCCCCAAGACCCCCAAAACCTCGAAACTGAAACCCTTCTGCCTGAATCCCGACTCCCAAATATACCCCTGAACAACTCCTGTAGTAGTCCCCTATATAACCCTCTATATAACCCCCTTTAAGGAGTTTAGACTACCAAGCCTTGCGCTGGGGCTCCAGGAAGGCGCGCAGCTTTGCGGAGCCCCGAAGTTTTCGCCTTGAAGTTGGGCTTTGGCCCAGAAGGTCCCAGCATCCAAATAATGACTAAAGAAAGGAATAATAACAGTAATAATTGTAATAATAACAATAATATCAATAATAGTAATAGTAATTTCGGGTTTAGGAACATGAGAACATGTCCCCAAGATCCGATAGTCTGACATGCCTCCAGGATTTTCCAAGAGGGGAGGAGCATGCTATTCTTGGACATGAGCGTATCAAAGTAGCCTCAATGCACAGGTGGCACCCCTGTTGTGGCGAGGTATCTCTTTTTATGCCCTCCAACACCCTAAGTTCGGGGGTTCGGTCACGGATTTCTCGGGCTTAGGGCCAAAACTCCATGGCCTCAAGAGCCCCTAAATTCCCTAAATCCTGATCCGAAGTCCTTTAGACCTTGATCCTGCATCCCACAATGCCAAACCCGTTGGCACACACAGTCTCCTGCATACAAGTTGCCAACCCCCCCTGCAACCCTATTGAAGCTCCCTGCCAACCCTCTGACTAAACTTGGTTGGCCTTTGGAACCCTTTAAAAAAAGATTAGTATATAGCGTCCTTATGAAACCCCTTAGAGGAAATATTTAAGTATCCCAAAGGCCAACCCAGTAAAGGTGAGGGGCAGCTCCACATTGAAGGAGGCGACCTCTGACTCATCCGGCGAACTCGACCAGGGGTCGCAGGGTTTTCGGCTTTCGGGGCTTGGGCAGAAGAGTTGAGGATCTGGTGCCATGATATAGGGATAATGGAAAAGAAAATGGAAGCTACTAGAGTATGTTGGGGGTTATATAGGGATAATGGAAAAGAAAATGCAAGCTACTATAGTATAGGGTTTAGGGCACAAGGCTTATGGCCAGGGCCCACTTGGAAGGGTGACGAAAGTCCGGCAAATCAGGTTCTGAGTATAATGCAGGTTTTAATACCACGTCGTGAGGTTTTCCGGGATTGGGTTCACCTTTCTTACTCCGAAAATCTCCCAAATACTACGGTCCTACCTTTGGGCATTCCCAACAAGGGCCAGATGGCGTGGCTTCGAACCTGTGACCTTGCAGACCTATGCCGGAAAGCCCTTCTGCAAGCAATCTTCGCCAGCCGAAACACACAAGCCAGCAAGCCCCTCGACGCTGGAACCCGTGCAATGAAGGATGCATTTGTCTCTGGCAGACGCGACCGCATTCAATTTGCTTAGATTTCTTGAAAGAACCAAACTCCGCAAAAGCCTACATTTGGAGGCTTGGTTGACCTGGCAAGTCTACCTACCATGCGATCCCTACAATCACCTGCTTAACAAGTTCCCCGAGCCTCGTAGTGTTGGAACAACCCCCAACTGGCCTTTGGTTAGCTAGGGATGAAGGAATGGATCCGTGTAGTAGTCCCTGCAAGTATATAACCCTTTTTAGTAGTTTCCATTAGATTTTCTATTCCTTCTGTCCCAGCTAACCAAAGGCCAGAACAACCCCCAGTCCCATTTTCCCAGAAACCTCTGCTGCTTTCGGGCAGATGCTGCGCTGGCGAAGTTTGCTGCGGAAGGCGGACCCGGAGTCGATTTTCCAAAGCAGGGCCTTCGAAGTGTAAGGTCAGAGATCGATGGTCAGGGTTTAGGGTCTGTTGGGTTTGTGGGGTTGCTACTGCTACTGCTGCTGACGCTTCCGCCACCGAAGCCGCCAAAGCCGACGTCGTTGCTGTTGCTGTTGCTGTTGCCGTTGCTGGCGCAGTTGTGGGATGTAGCCGCTGCAGAGGGCGCGGTCGAGGTCGTGCAAATGGTGGTGGTGCTGATGACAGTCAGTGTACAAATTAGTAAAGATTACAGCCATCGTGACAATGATGATGCTGGTGGGGAGCAGGGTTACAGCGTGTGGCCTTTGAGGTTGGTAGTGTGGATGCTTCCGAAAACCCGGAAGGGGAGGGGGGGGAGAGAGACCCCTGAAAGGCGGGGAATGTAAAGCCATCATGGGTGCTTGTCAGGGACCAGCTCCAAACTCTGAACCCCCAAGCCCCAAGCTGATATGGGATAATGGAAAAGACAATGGAAATCCTAGGTCCCTTTAAACGGATATATAGGGGTTATTTAGGGGCTATAGGATGTTGGAAACCGGCCCCAAAACCATCTATAAGCCTTGAAACCCCAAACCGCCAGCCCCGGACCTTGAAACGCGGACCTTAACCCAGAACCCTAAATTCTAGTACAGGGAGCCTTTAGAACGACCAATATTATCTTGAGAACTATTTGAGGCACCCTCTACCATAATAATTTAGTACCATAATATTGGCAATTGTATACCAAAATTATACAACGGATTTAGGGCCATAATGTTGGTAACTATTTAGGCCCCCACAGTAAGCCCCCGACCCTGAAACTCACATGCTTGCCAAGACGCATTGGCGGCTCGGAAAAGCTGCTTTTGCCAACCGGGGCGTTCAGAGAAATCTGGCGGCGCCACAGTCTTGAAGACGTGCCGTTTAGCGGCTTAGCGTTTGGTGTTGGCAGTCTGTGGCATGAAGAAATGATAGATGTCAGGTTTGTATCTGTTCCAGGATGCTGTGCATCTGAAGGTGGAGGTAACCACGAGAAGGGCACTAAGCTGAACATCAGGGAGTATCAGCGAGCCTTCGGGGAGCAGTGGTTTCCTAATCCCCTTAGCTGGTAACCCTGGTGATTCAGAAGGATCTGCAGGCTCAGCTTGTGCGGCTGCCAAAGGAACCCACTATTACAGGGTGGGGTCCACCTGAAGTATAGCACAGCTCCTCGGATTGAGTTTATCTTGAACACTAGTTTAGGCAAACTGGCTGATCCCCAAATCCTGTACTGGGTAGTTTTGAACCAAGTATGACTAGATGCTGCGTAGAAAACACTATACCCGAAGTGAAGTCATCGTAATTTTGGGGTCTCCATATATATATATATATATGTGCGTGTGTGTGTGTATGCACATTATGAGCAGGCTTAGGCGGCAGATCCCATACTCACGCCTCGCTCCACGTGGCAGAGCAACAGCAAATTGCCTTGAAGCACCGCCTTGGGCATACTAGCAAGGATGTCACGCTTAGGGCTTAGGATTTAGGGTACAGGATTTAAGGTTTAGGGTTTAGGGCTTGGAGTTTAGGGTTTAGTATACACTCCCCTATAATATACCCACGTTCTAAAGCCTAAACCCTAGATAATCTGTTGGTTTCCATCTTCCTTTCCACTTTCCACTCCCCATCTCCTCCCCCTGAAAGCACCAAGAAGTAGATCTAAGCTGCTCGGGAAAGTGTGAAGTTGCTTCTCTGCTTGCAAAAAATGAAGCGAAATCCCTAAACCCTAAACCCTAGTGTAGGGTGTAGCATCTGGGGGATGCCAAGACCCTGTTTTCAGGGACTTTCAAGAAGTACATGCGCACTCCATGTGAGTAGTGTTTTTTGGTGATTGAACCCCGTAAGGTTACATTCCTTATATAAAATACTATACCCAAAAAGGAGGATAGAATCTTTCTCTACATCGGGTACCATAATACCCCCAAATAAGATACTACTCATGTGTCCAAACGCATTCTACAGAAGTATCGATGAGCGCTACTTTCCCAAAGCCTGAAGCCTGTGGCATGCGTGCAACCTATCACCGGGTGGAAATAAAATGACAAAGAGAGCTGGCCGTGAACACGGTGATGGGACCCCGAAACTAGGGGAGTTCTCCAAACATGGATCTACATTTTCTGGAAATCAGAAGGATATTGTGAGGTCCCCCTCACGAATTGCGTAGCTCCTTTGAGGAATTCCCAGACTACTCATTTCTGGGCTCCCTACTACTCCCCCTTACTACCTCAATAGATCTCCCCTTATGAAGCTTCATTCTCATTAAAGTACCCTGATTCAGGGGTATAGAAGGGGAACCCATGAACCCTAAACCCTCAACCCTAAACCCTAAATCCCAAACCCTCAACCCTAAACCCTAAACCCTAAGTCCTAGACCCTAAGTCCTAAACCCTAAACCCTAAATCCCAAACCCTCAACCCTAAACCCTAAACCCCAAACCCTAAACCCTAAAACCTAAACCCTAGACTCGCGGGCTGAGGTTGTAGACTCGACTCTCGGGCTCCAGGAAGCAAAAGCATCCTCGTAGGGTGCCCACAAATAGATGTGGTAGTTTCCCACGATAAGGGGGTTAGGGTTTAGGGTTTGGGGTTTGGGGTTTAGGAATTTAGGTTTAGGGTTTAGGGTTTACGGTTTGGGGTTTATGGTCAGGAATTTAGGGACAATATAGACAACATCCTTATTATGGGGACCCCCAAATGGTACCCCTAATTTTGGGAAAGCCCCATGTGACAGCTTCTCAACGTGGAGAAGATACTGGGGTCTACAGGGTCCCTTTAAAGGGGTTGTAGGTGTGTAGGGGGGGGGTTCAGATTTAGCTACTAGCTAAGTTCCGGCTTTACATCTATGAGAGGCAACATTTTCCGAAGTATCAGTTGCATGCCCGTAACTTTGCTGAGCAAAGCGTCTGCAGGTAGAGTCCGAACGTATTCAAGCGGAATGCGCAAGCCGTTCGCAAAGACTATCTTGGGATGCTTCATGTCATGTTGCCCTTGACTGCATGTAACCCTAAACCCTAAATAGTAGTTTCCATGCTCTTTTCCATTACCCCAATTTACCCCTAAACCTCAAACCGTAAACCCTAAACCCTATTGCCCATGCCTTCAGTTTTGAAGGCCGGTTCTCCTAAGCGTGAGCTTTTGATGGGTCAAGTCCATACCAGCGCATCTGCTTTGTCATTGGCATGCTGGGGTCTATATACCCTAGACCTTAAACCCTAAACCCTAAACCCCAAACCCCAAACCCCAAACCATAAACCATAAACCCTCAAGCCTAAACCCCAAACCCCAAACCCTATACCCCAAACCCTAAGCCCCAAACCCTAAACCCCAAACCCTAAACCCTAGACCCCAAACCCTAAACCCCAAACCCCA
>CAJNIZ010047961.1:0-11838 GCA_905231905.1 Symbiodinium pilosum | reverse complement strand
TCTAGGGTTTAGGGGTTCAGGATTTAGGGGTTCAGGGTTTAGGGTTCAGCGTTTAGGGTTTAGGGGTTTAGGACTTAGGGTTTAGGGTTCAGGGTTTAGAGTGTATTTTGTGCAAGTTTGGGTCCACCCATCTGCATACACCACCTTCTTAGAGTCCCTATCAAGGAACCTGCTGTAAACGAATTTGAGGTACATTTTCTTGCAGGGTCCAGCGCGCCTGACTTCTGGGGATTAGGGAGCTGCGCGCTACGAATCCTGCTGTCAGATGCAGAACCACAAAGCCTCTAGCCCAAACTCGAATCCTGCACCCTCAACCTCCAGCATGACTCCTTCAACACTTATGCAGTCCTCCTAGAATCCGGTAAATATTTGGTAGTTGAACCCTAATGTAATCCCAAATATGTTGCAATAAATCCTCTTTCAATTGGGGGGACCTTAAGAGAGCCTCAGATTTCTGGAAGCCCGCCCTATGTTTATGGACCTTCACATATCCAAACTTGCTTGCTGGCCTGGACTGTGAGTACACTTTGGGTCCACAGCTTCGGCATCTTCTGAAGGTCCTATGAAGCACAAAGGGCCTTGGACCTGTGGTTCAGAGTTTAGGGGATCCGAGGGCTTCAGAGGGCGAAAGTAGTTTTGCGCAGCTCTCGTGGTAGTCTGCCATCACTATCACTATGATTTCTCGTTTGCTAGAGCTGGCGCTGCTGGCATGTTCGTGCAATCCAAATAAAGCATCAACAATAAAAGCATTGGCCCCTCTCTCCGACAGAAAATACATCAGAATGCCCGACGTTGTTTCATGTCATAGAGCCCGCCGAATTCTGCGAAGCCCAAGAAATCCTAGCAACGCTCGCATCCCCTAGATTTGGGGTAACTAGCACCGTCCCCTAAAAACAAGCCGCCTAATAATAAATGTTCCCTGAACATGTATTGGTGCTGTACATGCGGTGGTCATTTCTGGTCAGTTCATTAGGGGGGGGTACTATTGAATAAGGCAGAGGGGATTGCCCCAGACCTGAAAAACCCTTGCGGTCCTCCTCCGACATCACCTGGGGTCGTAAGACGGTATGAGGCAATGTAGAGGCATGTAGAGGCCTATCTAATTTCAACATTCTTTCAAAGGGGTTTTGGGGTGTTACATCGGGGTTCTTGCTGAAATACTATTAAATTGTTCAGGCTTCTGCATCACGTTGAGGGTTCCAGTAGGGCCCATGTAAGGGACACTGAAACTTGCCATTCAATATATGGGGGTTTCCAAAAAGTAGGGCCCGTTTTCGTGAGCCACTGCTGTTACATGGAAACTTCTCAAAGTCAGGGTCCCTTTGTCTACGGTTAGGGTCCCTCCTCGCTATTTTTTGGAGGGCCTGAGGCTCTGCTCGAAGAAAGCCATTCAGGCTACCACATGGGGGCTTCTTAAAACGGAGATGCTTTGGGGACCATCGGCGCACATGCGTGTACGCGAAATACACGAAAACTATAAGCACAAAGGGTTCCAATAGAAAACGGGTATAAATCCCTTTATGCTAATCTATTAACACCTGCCCCCACCCCTAACAACAAGTTTTCCCACAAGATACCGCATATGTTGGGGAACATATTCAACATTAGGGGTAGGTGGTTTTTCAGTCTAGTATGAAAGGATCATTCAGGGCAACTCTCACTTTAAATCAGCAGCGAGCACTTTCTGACACATGGCTTTATCTACTGCATGGTCACCTGAATTGGACACCCCCACCAATACCCCCAATGAACCCTATGTCTGCTCACGAAAAGCCCATCCAACAAAAAAGTCCCTTCACATCTCCCCAGCTATCTATAGGTACCCCTATATGCCCCTACATAACCCCCACAACAGCTTTGAAACCGGGACTCCCCTTCCAGCTCTCTGAGGCAAATGCATAGGAGGTAAGGTTCTCGATAGCCACGAAGCTGCGCAGCTCCTGGCAAACAGAAAGCTCAGGGTTAGAGGAATTGCGCTGAGGCAAAAATTGAACAACAGCATTAATAATACTAGGAGGAACAATTAGGGTAAGTTCTAGGAACCATACAGGTTGCAGACGAATTTCAGAGACCAAGGAGACTTCTTGAATGGTACGTCCGTTCGTTTGCGGCGTCAGGTTGATTGTAGGATTCATGTGACGCTGGGTTCATCTCTCTACAGTAGACCCCGCGTATAATTCTGGAGCCAGCTCTTGAAGTTTTCTCGTTACTTGCTTCAGGCTTGAGTTTCTCAGCTTAGGTGGATTTGGGGTTTGGGCGGGGCCCAAAGCATGAACGGCTGGCACATCTGGGCTGGGATAAGGATCGCAAAGTGATGATGAAGATGCGTGATCCTCGCTGCATACAATGAAGGAGAGCTTATGTAATGGTAAGTATTCGAAAAGAAAGGAAACCTTCTGCATAATATAGGTCCTTGTGAAACGCTTTACCGCGCGAACTAACAATTTTGGCGGCCATCTTCCAATTCCTGTGCTCAGCATTCGACAGCCTCCTGAACATCCTGAACTTCAACCCCAGACTGGAATTCTGTAAGTCTGCAAAATACCTCTTTCCTTGTTCTGCATATCCCGAAAGGCACCTCTGATTTCTGGAAATCCACAAGTACGGGCTCAGGCAAATAACGTCACCCACAAACGCCCAAACTAGCGCTATGTAACCCCTATGTAACCCATAAACTCTTATAATTATCCCTAGCTCTACGCAACTTACTGCCACTGTGTTTTGCGTTGCATCCTGGCTGTAGTCAGGCTCGAGGACTGTGACCGTCAGGGCTTTCCCGTACCTCCGCAGCTACCCGGAGGTTTAGGGGGACTTAGTAAGTAGGTTAATAATGAGGATATTTGGGGCTTCTATTTGAGTTATAGGGGCTATTAACCTACTTACTAAGTCCCCCTGACTCTCCAAGTACTCAAACCCTGCCCGATATACTCCTATATACTCTTATATACTCGCTATATCAACTGGCAGGTGTAGACACTCCGGCCAAGAGCTCGGTGCCCTTTACCCGGTGCTATCCCACCCAAGACCTTAGAACAACCATTCATACTATACTTTGATATACTATAATTTTCCATACTATACTATATATACTATATCATGATACCATACTATACTATAATATACCATACTATACTGTATACTATATCATGATACCATACTATACTATAATATACCACCGAAGCGTAGGGGCACGCGGGGTCAAAGGCCGCAACAACGTAGCGGCGAACAGGCCTCGTTAACAATAAGGTCTACGCTGTTGGGTGAGAGGCGTGCTTGGGGCGTCATACCTGACTGCTACAATGCCTACTCCTGCTAGTTACTACCAAAGTTTAAGGACCTCAAAGCTTCAAAGCCAATAAATCAGAGGAATACGGAATTTTACCACTGTCAGTTTGAGGTCTGTTGGAGCTACCCTGCCATACTAATACAAAAAATCTAAAACCCCTGTATTAGTAGTTCTCCAAAGCAGGGGCGTTTGATGCCAACCTCACAGAGTCCTAGAGCCTTCGCATCTGTCAACGGGCCTTCAGGGGCCCTGCAGATGGATGAACAGCTGCTAAGAGGGTTTACGCTTTAGGGAATATAGGGTTTAGGGATTTTGGGGATGTAGGGATTTTGGGGATTTGGGGATTTGGGATGTAGGGTTTAGGGATTTAGGGAAGGATTATTGGGATCCCTATCTCTACAGGGGTAGCCTTGAGATACTCCCCTATAGCCAGAGCTGCACTTGCAACCCTGAAGCTTCTAAATCTCCGTCAAGATGTCGACTGTACATCTGAAACGGGATCATGTATATAAGCTGAACCTTTCCAATCCTCATGGTGTTCACACTGAACTGATCCTTGTAATGTAAATGCTTCCCACCAACATCCAGAAAGCTCCAAAACCGCAGACCTTGGCCCTCCCTATCGCAGGATGTCATCTTGCTCATGACAACATGTTTTTTGACATTGAGATTCGAATAAGATTGCCAAGAAGAATCTACCGAGTCTTGAGAAATACCCAGAAACCTCGGATTGTCAACAGGAAAAGTCCCGCAAACGATGCCATCTACAGCTCCTACTCACATGCATTTGTATTTTCACTCCTCTACCGCGGGAGGGTCACAGTATTATTCCGGGTCCCCAACACCGGAGAACCAAACGGACAAGAAAATGGACACTGAAATGGAAACTGGGTTTACAGAGATAAAAGAGCTATAGTCTAAACTCCTAGTATCCCAATTAGTAACCCCTATTCTACTCCCCTATGTAATCCCCTATATAACCCCCTTTAAGGAGTTTAGACTAAAGCTAATATAGTGGCTCCATGTTTGACTGCCCTTCCGAATGGATGGCCACTGCAACTGTACTCCTTCCCTTCCCCACAATAGCTAACCTTTCCCAACTCGAATTACTGGGCTGCTGTTAAGGAACTTAAATTAACTTAATATGTCCTTGCCATAGCAGTTTAATGTAACTTCCTTAACAGCAACCCAGATTAAATACTCCCTATAATTGCCCACCCGCACTAGAGAACATGTTTCCCCCTTTCTGGGCACTGGGCGCAAACTCGCGCTCTGCGGGTGCGGTCCAGCCTTGGATGAAAAGTCTGCCTTACCCTCCCTCAATTGGACTTACTGGGGGTTAGTAGCGAATAAGGGAATATAGCAAATATATAGGAACAATATAGAGATTGTATTACCCTCCCTCAATCTAACATTGTTCTTTTCAAGGAGGCCCCACTTCGAGGCAACATTTTGGGAACTACCACGGAATACTGGGATAATGGAAGAGAAAATGGAAACTACTATGATATACTACTATGGTATATTGCGGTTACTTAGGGATACTGGACAATAAAATAGAAACTACTATTTAGGGTGTAGGGCTGAGGGTTTTTTAGGCGGTCCCCTCTAGCTTCTCTGATCTGGAAGCAATGTGTATAGGAGCCCGGCAGTACTAAAAGCCAAAGGCGTCCGAAACAGAAAAGGAAGTACTGCATTGTTACATCACAGGGTTACTGTCAAAAGACCTTTAAGCCGAGGAAGGCAACAGTCCTGAAGAGCGGCAAGAATGAAATGGAGATCACAGACCAGCCATGACAAAGAGGTGAATGCCCTGAAGGATAAGACAACCAAAAGCTTAGGAGATTGACCAAGAAAGGACACCTGCCCTTACTTGCCCTCTCTCATTCAAGAAATTAACAACAAAGGCCCAATATAGTTTCCATTATCCCTATATAACCCCTATATATACCCTATTGTAGTACAGTAATCCCTTAGGATTTTTTCCTCCCAGTTGTGGCGCTGGCAAAGCTGGTACTTCCGCTTGCCCGGAGTGGCACACAAGGTCTCCTGGCACGGACGGCACAATTCTGGGTTCACGATTCTGGGTACCCATAGGAGTAATATTAGGGTTGTATTGAGGTTATATGGGGATAATGGAAAAGAAAATGGAAACTACTATATTATATAGGATTATATGTTTAAGTCCGGGCCATACTTGGCAGTTCCGATTGAGAGTGTGTGGGAGGGTAGTGTTCCGGGACGACATCTTGGGGTGCGCCCCTCATGGAAAATCCGTTGCTTGTTTGCTGTGGCTGGAGTTGAAGTAGAGAATTCCAGAAGACCCCAACCTCCCTGAATGTTGGTATTCATTTAGGCCCCTACATTACTTCCCACATGATCCTGGGTGTCCTAGCGATTGGAACTTTCTCGAGATACAAATGCCCTTTGGAGGGGATTTCGGGACCTTGCTTGAATATAAGGGGTCTTCTGTACCGTCTTACGGTGCTTGCATACCCCGAACCCTAAAACCTAAACCCTACTCTTTCAAAATGTCTCAATGACTGCGCCAGAGCGACAGAGCGCACTCCGCGGGGGGCTGAAGGCCTCAGCAGACTGCGTCGTGTCACGCTTTACATGGTTTGTGAGAAGTACAGGGCTTAGAGTTTAGGGTTATAGTCCCCCTTAAGTAGATAGAATATGGACTATAAGGGTTTTGTGACAACTACTCATATCAACTCTACAATCAACACATAGACACCCCTTCTGTAAATAGAATATGGAATTGCCCAACATATTCATAGAATCCCCATATACCCCCTATTCTCTCTGCCTAGGGGGACTTCAGACCCTAAACCCTAAACCCCCCTAGAATACCTGTTGCCGACTTCACCGTCCGTACCTTGGAGGGCCGCGAAGGGCCGCTAGTCTCAAAGTTTCTGAGCAGTACTATACGATAATACAATGATAATAGTATTATACCGTAGTATTATAGTAACAGTTTTCTTATATTCTATATATATATATGAGTAAGAGTACATGAGAGGAATATGAGTAATGTTAATACTGATATCCTAATGTTGTTGAGGCTTGCCAGGCAGCATGGACTTCCACTGATCTCATGCAACCCTCATGCTTCTTGGTGACGATACTATGTTTCCTATGACCAGCATTCCTATCATGAGGGCAATTGCGTAAGTTACGGCTCCCCCAACACATGCAACTAACATCTGGGTCTTGAAGCCCTTCATACAGATACTAAACACCACCCGCCCCTATTATGATATTCATCATGTCCCCATGTATAGATGTGTATACATATATATATATATGTGGGGGGTATGAAGATATGTATATATGTATATATACAGCAGTTCTCTTATATGGAATATCTGACATCGAATATTTATAAGAAGTGGGGGAATGTTAAATACTGGTACAAGAAGTATCAAATAATTAGAAATGGAGGCCCTGGCGGCTCCTGCCGCGAGAGCCCTCGCTCGCAAGTCTCCTTGGCCTGGGGGCAACCAGATGAGGGGTTTAGGCTTTAGGGTTTTTCTTAAATCTAAGTAGGGCCCTGAGGGACCCCAGGGCTACATGTTGGCAAGTTACCTATGATGGGCATGTGGAACCCTTCTTGGGAGTCAGGGGAGGGGACTGTCTTGAATACTCCCAAGTGGGAGAGCACGTTCTGGGGGACCGTGAGTGGTTCCAAACCATGCAGCAGTTGTAATTGCAGCTGAGTTGGATGTTGTCAAGTTTCCAGCAATTTCTTGTGAATCGTCTACACTGCCATCCTAAATTCAGCACTTTGCCTCTGAAACACATCCCAAGGTTGGCAACCAAAAACACGTACAAGTCGCACAGACAGACCTATAATCGGGTCAAAATTGCTGAGCAAGTCATACGACGAAGTCACCCTGGGCCTCCAAAGACGTATTCTAACTTGTGATCACAGTCATCCTCAAGAGAAAGGAGAAGGCGCCGCAGCAGGTGGTGGCAGCAACAATTGTTGGTGCTGCTGCTGTTGGAGTGGTAATAGTAGTTGTTGTCGCTGTAAGAAAGCAACCTAATAATGATCATAATTGTAGTAAATGTTATGACAGCAAACCCAAAACCCTAAACTCTCCAAATCTGGCCTTGCCTCACGGACCTTCTCCACCGCCTTGCACACCTCTTCCGTTTGGCCGATCCGGTCAGGGTGGAGCTTCCTGCCACGCGTAGTACATCCAAGATTAAGAAATAACTTGAGCATAAAATTCAGCTACTTTAGTCGACAGATGTTGTTTCGTGCCGAACTTACATGCGTGTGCAAATTTTCCCAGCCAGCATGTCACGTGGTTACCTGGGTTCCTGACGGTTTTCATCCTTGGTGAGCTTAGAAATTGTCCTGCAAGGTTTTCTGGGAATGAGCGAAACAAGACCGCAGGAAAGGTAAGCAAGTTGGGAACAGCTTATATTAATCAAAGGGGTCCTTGATGTCCGCCAAAATACTGCTACTCAGATGAGTCCTTCACCGCAGTATTTCAATTAGTTTTCTATGCTGACTACGTAGTTCCTGACAGGATTACTCCTTGCGAGGTTTTTCAGGGGTTTGGCGGTATAACCCTTCCTGTGGCACAGCAAGGGAAGATGCTAGCGGGAGCCAGGCTGTTCGAATTTAAGAGCTGGAGAATGCCAGAAACCCAAAACCCTAAACTCTGGGTGTGTCCCTCAGGGTATACTGGGCTTCAGGGATCCTCGGGACTCTGAACTCTTAGGTTACGGCAGGGGCTTAAACACTTTCCAATATGCTTTGGAGGTCTATGTTGGGGACCATAACTATATATGGAAGCTAGAATCGAGAGTTGCCAATCATCTCGGCCCCTACAGTACCGTTATATTGGGGTTATAGGGATAATGGAAAATAGAATGGAAACTACTATAATGGGGTTATGGGCTCCAAAAACCTGCGGCCTCATCAGCGTCCGGTAGGCGCGCTGGACCGTGGCCACCTCCCGCGTAGTAGTCGGTACCTTGGCTTTGGACCAGTAGGGTTGAGCTTTAGGGTTTAAGGTTTTGGATTTTTTTTTGGGGAGGGGTTTGGGTTTTGGCTTGAGCTTTAGGGTTTAAGGTTTAGGGTTTAGGGTTGAGGCAATCACACAAGCTCTTAGGACCTGAAGCCTCCGAATGGCCCTGCTGCATAGCTTCCGTGGCTGCATCGCTTTGTCTGTACACAACGAACCCTGACACCCATTTCGAAAAACACCATTTTGGATCTGAGGCCCAAACCACACAGGCATTGCAAGGTACCGCCAGGAATAGATCAATTGAAGCATGTCCAAGCGAGTCTCTCGTGTTTTCCATGAGGACCACATGGAAAACTGGCTACAGTAGACTCGGAATCCCTGCAATCCAAACTATGAGCACAAGCAGGTCCAAGAGCAAGCTGCTTCCTGAATCCTCTGAAAGCCCTAAACCCTGAACGTGCAGTTGAGATGCGCCTAGCACTGCGAAGCCCCAGGCTGTAGGGGTCACAAACGACTCACGTTTGAGCGGAAGGATCCCTGGCACAGCGCTTGAGGTTTGGGGTTTCGGGCTTAGGGTGTAGGGAATGAAGGCTCATGAAGATTCATACCTTCCCCGAACGACAAGCACCCACCAACCCTCCGCACCAGCAGACAGATTAAACCGGGTGCATCTTTTATACTAGTGGAGGGTGGGTGGTTAATACTAGGGGGAAGGAAATGCATGGAATGTGTTTGGACTACGTGAATCATACAGATAATGCTGAAGAATTTTGCAGATCATGAAATGGAACTTCTGAAGTAGTAGACGACATTCAATTGACAGTCATCATTTTGATCTGCCAAAATCCAATCTGAGGCATTTTCCTGTACGTGCCTGGCTTAAAGCGTATCGGGGACGTGTTTCTCCCAAAGAGCTGCTGGCTGTTGATACAACCAAGAAATGGAAAAGCTCGGGTTTAGGGTTCGGGGTTTTAAGAACCCATTCCTCCACTTTCGGCCAGCAAGCGTTGCATGAGATGTTCTGTTTGTTTCTCCCTCGATGGGCACACGAATGACCGGATTCCCTATGTAACCCCAACAGACATCACTTTGGGGACATACTGAGGCCCTTTCAACCCAACAAGGTGATCTTTGAAACAACAAAACTGGGACATACAGGGCACACGAATGACCCCAAGCTATGCATCTTGCATCATCCTTCAACACGGCAGTGGCACGGAGGATCTCCCGCTGCGCGTCCTTGCGGCTAATAATGGAGAAACACGTGGAAAAGACAAATGGAACTGCGGGTTACATGTGTTTTTCTTAAAGATGGTAGGGTAGGGCCCTAAATAACTGGCAATATCATGTTTCACTCTATTTGAGGTACCCTTTACTCTTACAAGAAGACCTAGGACCACAAAATTCTACTTGCCACAGTACCCCCGAAAGCTAGGTTGCACCCAAGTTGGTAGTCTCAAGGCCCTAGTCTTCAAAGCTTCTCTTCGGGTTTGGGGGTTTGCGTTTTTGAGCTTGGAACCTTGGAGGGTTTTGCTGACTTGGCGGCTGAAGCCTACACCAGACTCCATATCCTTTTCAGGTTCTAGCCACGTAATCGGATTCAGTGAATCCCCCCAGTCTAAGTTCCCAAGTTACAGCTGAAAGAGCAGTATCCTAGGCTGAAGTTCACTTTCCAGTGCAACATCGTTTTTGCGCCTCTCTAACACCCTATAATTTCACTCCCCAAATCACATCTTGGTATATGCTTGCAAGAAGTCTGGCAAAAGAAATGCAACGCCATTGCGTTCCCATACATATGCCTTAAAACTCAAACCCTGTTTGCTGGCCTCCCCCAATGCTAGGTATGTGTGCAGAAGCCTCGCGCAGCAAGCATGGTCAAGTCCTATCTTAGTTTAGTGTATCCCCTTTAAACCCTACACCCTAAACCCCTGAAGACCAACTCAACCTGCTCGCGATCCGCGGGCGCCGCTGCCGGAGCTGCCTCTGGAGCCTCGCAGCTGGGAACCTTATGATACACTATCAAGGTTATATAGCATTACATAGGGATTATATACTAGCGTCATATAATGCGGTTATGTTAGGGTTATATTGCGCTTATATAGGGATTATGTAGGGATATATTGATGTAAGGGCTATAGAGGGATGATGGAAAGTTGGAAACCACTATTCAAGGTTTAGTGCTGAAGGTGCGGGCCTGCTATTTGCAGGAACAGGGGATAGTGCCATACTTTGACCCTTAACCATGAAGACTGACATAGGGAATAAAATTGAAGAGGAAATGGGAACTGGGATTATGTAGTTATTCATAGGGGTTGGGGGCGTGGGGAGAGCATGTGGTGTTGCAGTGTACGGCTAAGGCTTAAATTCGTCTTAAGTTAGGGCTTGGGGCCTGTGATTGAGGGCAGGTCACCAGGCAAGTCAGCGTTTTCCATTGCCAATAACACCTTTGCAGTTCTTCACGGCGAAGTCCTGTCCGTCCCCTTCCTAGAGCCAGCAACGAAATGTTCTGAAAATCAATCACGAACTTTTCACCCTATGCATCTACATAATCCCAGCTTCCATTTCATTATCTATGTTCTTTTCCATTTGATTCTCCATTATCCCAATATACTAATGGATATGACTCTCCGAATGTGCGGGCACTTCGTTGAGGAATTCATCCGTCAGAGCCTTCGGAGGTGCCGCTGCAGAAGGCGCAGGCTGCGCCTCAACATGATGGCGTTTTCCAGACTAAGAATACCGTTAAGGGCCCCAGTAACCTCTTAATGATAAGGGTACCCTTTTTCCTACTATTCAGTTTGAATCAGGAGACCGCCCCCAAAAAAAGCAAGAAGGGTACTACTGGGGTACCTAGCCTTGGGGGTCCTTGGAGTAGCTTGGCGGCTGGGGAGGAGTTGGGAGGAGACTATCGGGGCCCCACTGGAGTCGGATAGCGATCATCTTGAAAAACCCTAACACAGAGTAGGAACGTCTCGCAATTCTTCAAGACGATCAAGTTGAAAGCACTCCACCTGAGGGCCAAGTCGCCGTTTATCTGGTAAAGGCTTGCCGGCAAGACAATGCGATTCTGTGCGATTCTCCTAAATGGAGGGAGCCCCCAATACAGACCCCAAAATACTACTATACTCCTTTATGATGGGGAACCCCAAGATGGCCCCCTAATGTGAGGAACCGCCATAATGAAGTTTCAATTCCCAGCTGGGAGACTGCATAGCACGCATTGCTTGCGTTGTTTGCTGTCCTGTCATGTTGTCTATGAGCTGCGTCGAACCGGCACACCCAAAGGGCATCCCGGAACCTAGAACCCGACGCCATGGGCCTTGGGCCTGGAGCTTTTGTCCATATCATCCATGGCCGGGATGTGGCGGAGACATTATGTCTCTCCTAAAGTCCAAATTGAAGGTCCATTGATTGCAAGGACCTCAGAGAACCTCCGTTTGGCCTTTCTCCGAGAGCCGCTCTAAAATTGGACCCAAAATCGCATGCTCTTGAGCACTTCAAGGCAAAATTGTGTGCTTTGAGCGAGCTGGGCACTCAGAGGCACCCCTGGCGTCGCCCTTGCTG
>CAJNIZ010047960.1:11980-34414 GCA_905231905.1 Symbiodinium pilosum | reverse complement strand
GGCACCTCCTCGCCCTGGGACGTGCCAGACACCACATACGCTTCAAGTGCATGCAGAGCAAAAGTAATCTGACAGGAATCTGCAGGATGCAAAAGTTCCCGTGGAAGCCTCTGAGTCGACCTCCCACAGCTTGTCCTTCGACAGCTTCTTCTCTTTGGGCTTGCAGGCAAGTGCGGCCTCCAGGGCCTAGCAGGATGCAAAGAGTTCGCCTGGATGCTGAGGTAGAAGGGCAAAAAATGAGCATGTGCCAAGCCTCTTTGGACAGCTTCTTCTTTTTGTCCTCTGTGGGCTTCGGGCTGAACCACGGGAAGGCCTTGCGGCTGTAACCTGGTCAAACCCATTGAGGCAGCTATTATGCAGTAGGTCGCGCACGTCCCTTCAAGCAGAAATCTTGCCACTGTAGCCCATTCTGATATGCACGCAGCATCAACACTTGGACGCCCCATGCAAGAGACAATCAAACATTTAAAGCTGCCAGCAAGTTCCAACTAATTCCTCGCTCAGCAACCTGGATTGGAGCCATCTCTGCATTCGCCAAACTTGTCGGTATACATCCGGAATGCATCTTCCTCGTCCTTAGACAAGGACTTCTCTGCCACCTGAGCATGTGATGGAGAAGCTTCGTGCTGCACTGACGCGCGAAACATTGGGTCTGCAAAAGTGCAGGCGACAAGCAGCATCCAAGGTTCATGCTTTTTCTACCACTATTGCGGGTAAGCCCAACACTGCAGCTGCATTCTCAGGAAGTGATGCCACCATCTCTTCTGCTGTAGACGCTGCCGTGGAAACAGAACTCCTGGCTTGCGCAATTGATGTTTAAGCTGCGAATTGTCTCGTTTGCAATCTGTTTTGTCAGGCTGTGCCGATAGGCTGTTGCTGCTGCCTATTGATGACATATTACTCATTTTCTGTGATGTCATGTTTTCTTGTGAGGCTTGTCTGTCTCACAGACGCAGCAGCTTGCTGCGTATGCTGAGATCAAAGGCACCTAGCTCTCGCCTGCACTTACCTCAAAGATAAGACAACGATTGTTTGGGCATTGCTCACAAATGAAGAGGACCCAAGAGCAAAAGCCGAAATTGGAGTCCGGTAACACGCAGAAAGGCTGCCAGCTTGTCAGAGCTACTGAAACCGCAGCCCGAGAGTCTCGGATGCCATCTCTGCCGGCACCAACTCCGGCATGGCCGGCTCTGGGGCAACCTCCTGCAAACACCACGAGATGGATCTGACAAACTTGCCGCTGCACTTGCGACAAGCTGACTTGAATGAAGCAAGCACACGCTCCTCATCAGCCTGGGTAGATGCCCACTGCGAGAAACCACGGCGTCGCGACTGAGGAGCCTCCAGGATCAACTCTCAAAGTCCACCTACCCCTAGACCTTGCTAGAAACTGCAAAGGCTTTGACTTTTGGATATCCTTGCTTTGCTTGAGATAGCAAATATTTGAACATTTGACCCGAGATTGCTTCTGCCGCCTTCTCTCCTTGGGCTCCTGTCTTCACCAGCAACTCCTTGCACAAAACCGCGCGAAGATTCGAACATATTCGAACCACGGGGCAACCGCTCAGCAACCTCTATTTCCCCCTGCTCCTTGCCACGGAGATTGGGCGTCACCCACCCCGAGGCAGGCCCATCTCCCTTCACAAGCTCATAGCAAATCCGTCCATCGCGCGCGTCAGTCTCCTGAAGCAGGTCTTGTTTGTCTCTCACTGTGTGGGGAGGACGCACAGCATGGGTGGTGAAACGAGGACAAGGTCCTTCACCAAAGATCCCGTGGCAAGTCGACCGTCAGCGAGATCTGAGCTCAGATCATGACCAGTTCGAACAAGGACCCCGCCGCGCTCAGCGCCACCAACAACCTGCGTGCGGGGCTTCAGAGGAGCTGTGCTTCAGACGTTGCAGCTGCTCCGGACCAACTACTGCTGCGCTGCTGAAGTACTACTGGCGTCTTTCCGCTGTCCCTACCACTGGCAACACAGCGACATGCAGAGCAGGTGCCCGTCCTCCCAAACAGCAGCCATCTCTGGAGCTCACACAACAACAACACCCGAAGATGCCCTGCAAAGCTTGGACCGATTACAAGCCAGTCCGAAGGCATCATCATATGGCGAACATGTTCAACCAAAGCTTTTATTCATGCAAACCAAGAAAGAAGCAAAGAAGAGCTCCCTGGCACATGCTGTAGCACCGGGTGGCAACTGCACAACATGGCTGTTTTGCATCCGTCTAGCAGTAATCTCAGAACGCAGGTTGCGGTGTTTGGTTCCTGGCTTGGAGGCGCAGTGAAGCAACACAACTAGACAATGGTCCAGCGTCTGAACAGCCTCCAGGTCCAAGTCCAAGCTGATGTGCACAAAAGCCATCACTTCCACCGACAGATTCCACGAAGCCAAGGAAGCTTCCCAACTCCGTAGTTCTTGGATCTTCTTGGTCTACTCCCGTGCTAGAAGGAAGGCCCCTGCTGAGGCTTCGGACTCTTGCCATGTTCACGGAGCACACTCAATAACCAGCTGATGGGTACTAGCCCATGCTGGTCACATGAACAATTGCTCACAGCAGGTGCCGGACATCACCAGGGAGATGTTGCACTGAAGCCTTCCCCCAACCGCGCGATGGTCTTGCCAAGTCCTATGATGCACTCGCGACACAAAACGCAGCCAAGCTTGAAGACCTATCATAAATCAATTCTCCCTTTTTTGGCCCAAGGTTCCAGAGAGTAAACTGCAGAGGCCTGGGTAGCTGCATAAAGAATACCATCGCGTACTGCAACACGCTTGGTCTTCTGGCCTGTTCAGGGCCCAGCCGATTTCCAACCCTGCATGTTGCATATGATCCCTTGCGGCCACCGTTGGTGGTTCTGCGAGCCTTCAAGCACAAGCTCCCAGTCTGTGTAGATGGACATGCCTGCCAACTGCTGCTGATAGACGTTGCCATCAAGGCCTGCTGCATATATGGCCTCGGGAGAAGCCCCTACTGCTCGACAACAGTCACTGTAAGTGCTTCCTGGCCCCAGTTACCATTTGCTACAGCTACACACAGTGTCCCAATGAAAGGCAGCAGTTGCTGCCTGAGAAGTGGAGAGCTTGTGATTCCAACCCGGAAGGGAAAAGGGATTTTGTTGTGAGGAGTACCTACTGGAAGCCCTGGCACGGCACGAACATAGTCCCATGGTTCATCAACTGAGCTTACCTTGGACGTTGGAAAACTCCTAGTCAGGCAAAGCGACCTCTTCATGAATCGCAAGTGCTTGCACTTGCCCACGTGACGCAACAGCCCAATCGGCGCCAACGCTCACGGACTGGAGCGGTCCTGCAGGATCAGCGCGCTGCTCTGGGCTGAGCTGCGCATCACGCTTTGTGCTACGGCCAGCATCTGCGCATCCAGCTTCCACACCACAACATACCACAACTCCGGCGCATTTGCGGAAACTACAAAGCTCTTCGCCAAACCCGGGCCTGAGTGCTTGTAGACCCGGTGGCCCGAGCCTATGGCATACACTGCATCTGGACTGGCGGCCATGTAGTCCTGAGTGTCAAAGAGAACTCGCAGGTACGGATGCAACCGCGCAAACAGAAAGAATTGCAACTGCAAGGGATGTGCCAATCTGCTGGCTGAAAGAGGCGGACGGAAACCCTAACCCTGGCGACCAGAGACAGACAAAGGGACTGACAGAGGGAGATAGTGCTTGAAGGACAGGCATGAGGGCTCAGCAGAGACAATCCCGATCTGGCACGCCGAACAGCTTCAACCCGCAATCAGTGCAGGACAATGCTCTGTCCACTTAGAAATGAATACTTGAATATCGAACTGAAAAGCTAACACAGCACGAACTTTGGGGCTGCGAACGCAAGTGCAGCCGGCGATCGAAGGGGCCATTTGACACCATCATCCATAGATGTTGCAGAGTTCTAGCCCTGGAGGCAACAGCACGGAACAAAGCCCCACTCTCAAAGAGAGCGTAGAGTTGGTTCTGCTCCTTGGCTATTCAGAACACCACGAGCACGACGAGCACAGGGAGGCTTGTGGATTTCTGCTAACATCCAAGCAAGACGCATGATCCCAAATAGTCTGCGTGAGCACCACGCCAAGGCTATCATCCTCAGCCCTGTTAGGCGTTTCAAAAGCCTCCAGTGCAGCGGCAGCCTGGATCTCTTGAGTCTGCAGGAAGCGTGTGCACACCTTCCGTGCGTTCCTGGGATCATGCGAGTCAAAGGCTTAGCTGAACAACTGCCACAGCCTCTGACCTACCTGGCATGCTCGTGCCAACCAAGAGGCTCGCGCAAGAGGCGCACTTCTGCGCTGTTTAGGAGAACGTCACCCAAGCGAGGCAGTAGCGTTGACAAATCCGTGTCATCCACCAAAATGCCATAGGAGCGAAAACGGATGAAACCGTCAAAGGGTGGCACCCACGAAGAATCTGCCACAGCAACCGGGATACCGCCTGAACAGACCACTTCATTGAACCGGGAATCACGGGCAGCAGCAGAAGCGAATACCAGATTGAACACCGAGTTCCAGAGCAAGTACTCTGTGTCATATCCCGTATGCGCGGCATCGACCACCAAAACGCTCCAGTTGTCGCGATGCAGAACTGCCAGTTCACCGGCAAGGGGGTAATCCCGAAAACTGCCCTTGAAACTCAGCAGATATCGCTTCTGTCCAAGAGGCTGTTGGAATGAGCTCGATGCAGAAATTCCAGAACAGCGTGGGGATGGTTCTGCTGGCATCGAGATGTCAACCCCATACTGAAATGCATCCCGCCTGGCACCAAGCAAGAGCCAGCTGAAGCCTGTGTCCTGCGATATCCGGGAGGTTCCCTTATCCAGCAACACCAGCATTTTGTCTTGTAGCCGCGCATCCAATTGCAGCTGCCTATATCCTGCAAGGATTTCATTTGCTGCACAGGCCCTGCCCGCGAAGGAGACCCAATAGCCTATCACTTCCGGAACCACAGAGTAGCCAGGCACCACGACGACATGAGCCTCTGCGAGCTGCTTTGCCATGCAAGTGAAAGATCTCCTCCGAAGGCTGAGAAAAGCCTCGTGCACCTTTCCTGCAAGGCTGCTCAAGAGGCATCCTCGCAGCTTGGGAGCAAACGCTTCCACCTCCGTGATGCTGATGACGTAGAAGGATGTCGAGGAAGAAGTGTCCGCAGCTGTTACACACCGGCCCACCTGTAAGGCATGGAGGTCTTTGGAAACCGACAGACCTCGATAAAAACTGACTGTCGGACATCAATCAAGAGACTTAAGTGCTTAGATGCCGCCTGTGCACCCTGAGGCCGTCCGCAAGTGAAGCTTCCAAATTTTGAACACGGCGAGGGCCCGCCAGAGAGAGCTGCTGCGCGACTGAGCCCGCTTGAGCTTGCATGGTCCTTGCAGGTTCAGCCAGGATGCCGCAAGATATGCAACGTCTGCGTCACATGTGTGACACAAACAAACATTCGAAATGCAGCAGCATGCGAAAACAGACTTCTGCTACAGTGTCGAGAACGCTCTCCGTCAGGGGATCACTACTTGCTGCTTGCTCGCCCTGACTGCATTTGAACTTCGATCTTCTTGCATGCGTGGGCTTCTCTGACCTGCATTTGCTTTGCTATGTTACATACATTCCTGTTGGGGACAGAAGAGAAAACGCAAACCGAGCAACCTGAAGTGCTTCTCACACGCATCTCTGGCTTGCTGCCGCAGCTGCATTCCTTTGCAGCCATTGGGGAAGTTACACTAGCTTCCAGAAACGAGGACACTACATGACCATGTATACATATCAGGGTAACTTTGCATAACTTCCTCAACCCAGATTCTTCTGAAGGTGTCCAGAGCCCGTAATCTGACCATCAGCTCGGGTAGCTCATCATCACGGAACCGGAGGCCATAGGTCTCGAATGGCACCAATTCTTGCAAAGGTGGAACCCAGTTGCTAGAAATAAGCACAGGGATGCCACCAGAGCAAACAGCTTCAGGAAAGTGAAAAGTTTGCAGCATATCGCCCTCCAGAATCAAGCTGAACACTGTGGAGTACAATAGCTCATCGTAGTCATAGCTGTCATCCAGTCGATCCACAAGTATGACGTCGACGTCATTGTGGTGAAGTTTTGCCAGAGCTGTGCGCACATGGCTATGGCGCAGTTTGCCCTTGAAAGTTGCCAAGTAATGCTTGGCGTCAAGCGACTCCATCATGGCGTTTGTTGCGTCAGAGCCTGCGCATCTTGAGAGAGGGCCAGGAGGCAGCGAGACATCCATACCTGGTCTGTGAAACCAAACAGCCGCACCCAAACGCAAGATGATCAAGCGAGGGTGGTTGTAGAAGCTCAGGTCAGGTAGCCAGGCCTTCTGTACGCTACCAGAACCATCAATGATGGCCACCGCTTTGCCAGCGAAGCCTGCAACATCTATGATGGTCCTATATGCCCCCATGGTCTGTTCATCGTAGCATGCCCTGCCAGGCCGGAAAAGTGCATCTTCTTCACACTTCCCTCCGTAGTTCGGCCAATGGCAATTGTGGAAGGTGTAGCCTGGAAGAACAACGATCGACGCGGTAGCCAGGTCACTTGCACAGCTGCTCGATGCCAAGCCTTGTGTCAAGGCTTCAGCATACTGGAGAAGAGCGCATTGCGCCAGCTCCGGCGCATGGACCTCTGCCTCCTGTGGGCTGAGGACATAAAACGTTCGCTCACACTTCCAATCATGTGTCCACGCGGTGAACGGAAGCAGCAACCTCAAGGTTTTAGCCATTTGGCTGCAGGAACCTGAACCTGCACACCCAATCACCAACTCCTCGCAAGCAAACAGCCAACCTGGCCAAGCAGGCACATTGCAGGTTGCACATGTTGCATCTTTTTCATTGAAAACAAGAAGAAATTGCAGTCCATGTACAAAGGCAGCGAACTTGTGTGCTGTGAATTCCAAGGAGTGACTGTGATTTCCATACTCCTTGAGACAAAGCTCGGGAGACGCGGCACCCTCAGGATTTGGACAAGGATAATATGGCCCCCAAGAGCCTGTAACCTGTAAGTTGGCATTTTCTGTTAGAGTGTTGGACATCATACTTATGAACTGAAGTCAATGATCAGGAGGAATTCCACTCAACTGCGGAAGGAGGTATCTTGTGCCCCCTGCTTCCCTGATTTGGGAAGACGACTAATTGAAGTTCATGGAAGACGCCGGGTGCGAGCCACCTAGGACTTCATGGACGAATATGCCGGGCCCTGCCAGCAATGAGCCTTGGCAAAAAGTGAGTGCTTACCCACGTCGGGGAAATGCTCTAGGACCATAGAGCGCTGTTCCACAAAGGTGGGTCATCAGTTGGTTGCCGGCGCACTATGCCGCGGCCAAGGAACACCAGGGTCAATTATTTTTCTCCTGCTGCTCGAAGTTGATGCCGAAAGGGTTGAATATTCTCGACCTCCTTGGATGCAGACTGCTGAGCGATGAGCGATGTCTTGGTACCATAAAACCCGCCCAACAGATCTTGATCCAGCAAGTTCCTAATGTTGTTGTCTTTCTACTTGTTGGCTTGTGTTGGGTTTTGACATGGAGGGAGACACAAAGAAACCGGCTGCCAAGGGTCAACTCACGAAGCCCAGGACCAACTTTTGACATTGTGCCGGCCAAGTTAGTCACCTCCACCACAGGCATCAATGAGCTCGTCAGCTTACCACAACTTTAGGGCAGACCGAGGTTGGTACCCATGAGGGCAGCTGTCCAACCCCGAGAACTTGGCACAACTCGTCACTGAAGTGGCAGCAATTCTTGTTGAGCACATCATATTCCTCGGTTGACCCGTCTCTGCCATCAAAAGGCTGCCCTTTGGCCCACGAAACAACACAAGACGGGCAAAAGACGGGCAAGCGTCTCGACCAGGCCAGCGTTTGGCCATTTCGGCGATAAGCATTTGAACTTCAAACGGCCCATGATCGGTGTAGCCCATGTGAATTGCCTGAGGAAACAATCGAAGGGCCGTCCACCAGCTCACCCTGACATGCCCCTTGCCCTGCCTCACGGTATGAGTGCTGCTCACACTCCTTCGGCGTATTTTCAAAGATACCCGGGCCCCTCGCTGTCTGCCCGTAGCTCCACTCCCTGCCAGACTGAGCACAAGGTCCCGAGAGATGCAAGTGACTGTGAGGAAGGAGGCTTTGTTACGATCGTGTGTACAGAGTTCTTCTGGGCACCGAACCTTCCATGAACTTCCACAGCAGCGTGGAATGCACCAGTGCCCAGTGGGCGCAAGACCTGCAGCCAGGCAAAAATAAAGGCTTGCGAAGAAATGATTTCAACATATGTCAATGTCAATGGCCTCATTAACAACCTGCACAGGCGCTGTGCCAGTGACATCCTCAGGCAAGCACATGATGAGGAACAACACACACGCAACAGGCAACCAGGAACCAATTTCGGGCCGCGACGTAAATGTGCACGATGACCGGCGCTGGCCCGGAGGCAGGGCAGCAAAGATTGCCCATCTGCCGTAACGGATGGGCACCAGATGCTACGAACTCAGCTTTGCCGATACGGCCACCAGCTTTGGGCACGAACGGCTTGCGGAAAAGCCGGTCAAGCATCTTCAGCTGCATGCCACATCATGCCACCCCTCATCACATCACCCCCATGCTTCTGCAAACTTCCAAACATAGCTGGACTGCGCATGCCTCATCTCATAAAGATCTCAACTTGGCGTCTGGCGAAGGTCTGCAACTTCAGTCTGTAGAGCAACCTTTTGCACTTCGACCGCCTCGCGCAAAAGGCAGGCGGACGCTACAGAGCTGGAATTACATGGATCAGAAACATGCTTTTCAAATGCCTCGAAGAGCTCCCTCTGCGTCTTTTCACGCTCAAGCTCAGTCTCCCGAGCTATGGCCTCAGACAAACCGATAACTCTAATTAGGGAATGAACTGCCACCGCTGGGCGGAAAAGCCTGCCACACGTTTTGTTCCTGCGCAAAGCCTCTACTAAACAGCACGGGAAGGCTGGTAAAGTCAAGAGGCATACTAAATCCTCAAACGAAGCATCCTACCCCCCCTGCCCCTGCTGACGCTGGTCGCCCCTGGTCAGCACACTACATGGAAACGGGCAGGGTTGAAACAAGGCTCACGAAGTTCTTCGTGTCAGATCTCGACTACAGCCGGCAAATCACAGGACGAGAAGGCAAAGGAAGAACGTCCTGCAATCCTGCAGGGTACAGTACAATGCGCCAGCTCTAGCACAGTAGCACACCATGTCAACAGGCATCCAAAACAGAAAGTTCAAAGCCGAAGGCATCTCCCAGCATCCTTGATGAGGCGGCCCCGGCAGAATCATCGCTAGGAGTGGCGCACAAGAACCTGACCAGCCAGGTTACAGCTACTGTACCATGCACTCTGTCTGCACAAGCCTCAACATCTGTCCCTGCAAGCAGAATGTTTGGAAAAGGAGCCATAGGCTCACCAGCAATACAACGATCGTCAGCAAGACATCGTACCAGCTTTGGGTGCCTTGGCAGGAGGCCCAGCTGGACAAAGAATTTCTTTGGAAGATGGCCAAGCTATAACCGAAGCTTCCTGGAAGACTGTTCACAAGCTTCCTAGGCTTGAACCCAAAATGTCAACCCTTTGCTGCTTAGTGGCACGCTTGCAGCATGCCCAGCAGCCAAGGCTTGGGCAGAGCTCGGTCCCGCGGCTTCAAGTGAAACCTGTCCTGTACCTTGCAAAAGCACTTACAATACTCAGGTGCATGAATCGTGCAGAGGGTATCTCAGGGCTTCCTAGTCTGGCTAGGCTGTATTTCGCGAAGGGGCATCTTCGCTGCCAGCGGCATCTGGCGCCGGAAGATTGGTGTCCAGAAACTGCGTAAGCTCAGTCCTGAAAAGGATTTGGGGGTCTCTCAAAAATAGGGGTGGCATGTTGGGGGGTCAACAGGAGTAGTAGAGAATCAAAAGGAAAAGAAAATGGAAAATGAAATGGAAACTCAGCTTATAAGGAATTAGGGTTTACCGAATTTAGTCGTACCTCTTTGGGTGTCCATGTAGCATTTTGGTGTCCATACTGGGGTACCTCCCTTTTGGCAAAACTGCCATGTGGCCTTCTTGAAAGTCTTGACTGAAAGCTGGCAGGATCACCGTGCCGCAGATTTTTGGGGGCCAACAGGGGCTGATAAAATCCGCCACTCCACACCCGCCGCAATCATATTCAAGCAAGCTTCGCCATCTTGTTGGTTGCAATACTTGCCAGATGAACTTGCATGCCATTCCGGTAGATGGCCACCATCTGCGGCAGTCAGACGCATGTAAGCAAAGATAGCTACCGCAACTGTGCAGTGCCACGCAACTTAAGCTGAACCTTCTGCAGCTCTAGTAGTCTCGGTCTGAGCTACAGGCCATCGGGTAGGTGGTAACGCGTTGCTCGTTGCAAAGAACTTTGTCCACTGCACAGTCAACCTGGCCAAGAGTCGTGTCCCGCTCAAATGCACAGGACCAATAACTCGCCACGGCCCAGACGTGTCTGGAACCTTTACAAAATCAAAAGCACATTGCTAAGGCCCCTTCGATTGCCCCCCACCCCCAAAACAAGTCACAAAAACGCAAAATTAAACACCTTCAGCTACCTGTGCTACCTCCCCCGGCCCTGCTGCCACCCTGCTGTCAGAGGAAATCCAACAAATCTTCCATAATCTATGCTTGCTCAGGCCTGCGCAAAGCGCACTCTTACCAGCGAAGGGTCAGTGTTTAGCCTTGGCTCTTGCTACGGATGCCCAGAGAAGAATCCAATGGCTCAGGGCTTGGGATTGGGCAGCATAAGCTTAGCATTTGGAGTTCAAAGCTGCCCTATACGGACTGCATATAGATTGGAACAATCAAAAGTGGAAGAAGATGCTCAAGCGTCCCTCGAAGTAGTTATCCTGGACTCATGGATGGATACCCAGGGAGTAATGCCCCTTCTTTGAGAAGTGTTGATGTAGCAGCCTATCAGGACCAGCAATGAAGATTATGAAACACAGGTCTACCATATTAACTATTAACTAAGCAGCCAAAAAAGAGCACAAGAATAGATGAGAAGCAAATAGATCAAGGTCACAATTACAACTTAGAACAGCCAATAACAAAAGGAACACTAATGACCAACCTCAGGTCAATCGCGATGATGCTTACCCGAACCGTGATTTGGATGAATATCACCACCACTGAGCTGCGCAACAAGAGGCTCACCTTGCCAACGGTTTGCGGCTTCCAGGAAGAATGTCTGCAGAGTCTGGCATGGCTGCCACCATCTTGGGCAAAACGACACCACCCACTGCCTTGTTTTCAGGTTGTTTGAGCTAGCACTGCTTGCGCCTGACCTTCACATGAAAAAACCTAAGCAGCAAAGCCAGGCTACTCCACGCCTCCTCCCATCGTCTGCCTGGCAACTGTGACAATCAAGTCTGACAATTGCAACTTGCAACCCCATGCCCTTCACCCAACGGACAACTGGGAGCGCTGCAGAGCATTGCCTGCAAATATATGCCGATTCAGGTAGGTGACGTCTTGGAGAGACCCATCTTGCTCAGGCTTCCTGCTGTTCGGCAAGGACTCGCCACAATAACTTGTAGGAGCCCAAGGCAGTGAAAGTATTAAGGAGCTATTCTGCTACTAGAGCCGTTCGAGGGGCATGGCTGCTGGAGCTTCTTCTGGTGCTGACGTGATGATTTGGGGTGTCTCCATGCCAAACACGTGGCACAGCCTTAGCTGCAAGGCTAATCTCAGCTCCCTGCGGTGCGTTTGGCTTTTTGCGGGTGCAGCAACATCATCTCAAAGGTAAGGAGGAACAAGGCTTGCACCGCCACATGCCGCCCTTCTCGAAGACTGGTACGCAGTTGCTTCGGCATGCGCGTTCCCACCTTCACACTGGCTGCGTCATCCCCTCCGTGAGTCTTGAGCCGAAAGGCGAAAGCAACCCGCAAGGAGACTTCAGGAAATGGCTGTGCGGCCCACTCAAATGCAGCATCCTTCAGGGTTCTGGAAAGAACTGGGTGCCCTCCTCTTTACTTTTATGATTTCAAGCGCTGCTCGGCATACTTCGCTGTCTCGCGCATGAGCCCGAGGCAGTGCGGCTCCTGTCGCTGGGCACTGGATGCACTGGCTACATCAACTGCCAGGTCAGGAAAACCTGGATTTGGCACATTTGGCACTGGTGTCCTGCCAAGGGCATCCAGCAAAGTGCCGTATGAAGTCGCCCTCTATCCACTCATGCGCGGACCAGTCGCGAGATGCTGGCGGGACGAAGGCGTTCATGTGAGCCTGCTGGTCACGTGCAGTAGTTGCCAAAAAAGCTGCATCTTCAAAGCTTCAACCCACTGACAGAAGGCGGCTCCTGACATCTTAAGAGGGAACACCACCCTTGAGTTGCCGCACGGGATGGCTTCAAAGCAAGTTCAGAGAGCTCAGCTGGCCTGGTGGACCAACATGACTTCTGCCGGCCAGGCATAGTCTGCTTGCAACCGCTCCGGCTGATCCGCAACACCCAGCAGCCCGTGTTTCAGTATCTCCCAGAAGAACATCGACTGATCCCAAGCCACGGCAAACTGACTGCTTGCAACCTGCTCCAGGAATGACACAGACCACTCGCTCCTGCGGAACAGAAGAGTCCTTGCAGGCGACAGCTGTTTTTTGAAACTGAAAGTTCAATGGGCCTATGCAAGCTGAAATGCATCATGGCAGAGATTATTAAATCCGCAGGATCTGCAGTGAAGACCATGTACAACTTTGTCGCCCCAAGCTGGCAAGACATGCACACGTAAGACAGGGCTTCCACTCATTGACTTCAAAATATTCTGTCTACACTTTGCTGCTTGCTGCAAGGTTGGGGCACATGCTCTCTTTCAGCCCAGCCCAGTCCCCGTGTTGATGCCACCCGGGTCTTCCGCAACCAGAAAGTGAGGGCCGGTGGAGCCGCTGGCCCCATACGTTTGCAGGATGTCGGCCAGACTCGTGCTTGCATCCGTGAAGAAGGCATCGCAATCAATGAAGAAAACCCAGTCGGGTGGACTTGCTGACAGGAACGCCTTCCACTGCTTCGTCGAGGCTGTGAGGCTTTCTAAAGATCAACTGGAAGCATCCTTATCCATCTGTGGAATCTGCTCAAGCACTACCGACATGCACTCGCCAGTTCAGGTCCATATCACATTGGGCACCTACCCATCCTGATTGTTAGCAATGTGCTGCTTACAGTTAGTGCTGTGTGATTATGACTACAAGAATTAGGATGACAGCGCAGAGCAGGCCTGATGGATGACCAGCATTTTGCTGTAATGAGCTTCACGATCCGGGAGCGGCAACTCTTCATGGAGAACATACTTGTAATCATGTCGTTCCTTGGCAGGAAATTTGTGCCTGCAGGATCCAAGAAAACTTATTCTGCCAAAGGCTCTGCGTAAGCTCTGTGATTTGGCACGGAGAGCTGAAGCAGGTGGCACGTCTCACCAGTCTGCGACGTTGGATCCGGCCCTGAGGGTTGGCAATTCATTTGGATCCACTTGGCACACATAACTGAGGCCCAGCATGATGCCGACAGGCAACGGTAATTGCAGATTGAATGGATTTCAATGCGCGGCCTGGGGCTGCTCGCAGGAAATCTCGCCTCATCTGATACCAGCCACTCAGCTCAGATCTATAAGAAGATCCCCTCTTGTGATGGTCTGTGCAGCCGCGCGTCAACGTTACGCAGCGGAGTTTGCAGCCCGGCATGGAGTTGAGTCACTGCAAGCGTATACTCCACCTGGTGATCAAACGGTCGCGCCTGCTCTCATCACAAAACAACACAGGACACAGTGATCCTGCGGGGAGGGCTGCGGTTGTTTAGACAAGGCGCCTGAAGTCTAGGCTCAAACCGCTTGCCACGGCCACCTTCACCTTCAGGCAGTGCATTGTACCAGCGAGCCATGGCCTGCTTTGGTGGACTGGGTTTAGTTTGAACCCCACGGACTTTTACGTCTGAGGGGTTGGGCACGGGTGTTTGCCACTTGCATGGCCATACAACATTGCAAGGTCACGGGTTTAGGGTTTAAACTTTTGTCCCCAGGAGGCCACCAATGACTTGGTCCCAGGCGCCTGGATCTTGAAAATATTTCCCAGTTGCATCAGGCGGCGAGCTCGACTAAGCTGGCCACTGGCCAAAGCCTGAGCATGCAAACCACAGGATTTGTTGTCATTATCATCTTCTTCGTCATCAACGTCGCTGGCTTCTGCATCTGTAGCTTGGTATCACTTCAATGCTGTGTCCAAAGCATGAGGGAAATTTCCCGATTGTACGACTAGTGACTAGTGGGCTGTCTGCAAGCTTCCACAAATCCCCATTCTGCAGGTCAAGCAACAATTTCAGCCACCAGCTTGAAATGCTTCGCCGCTTGCACCGGGCAGGTGTAGGCACTTTCCTAAGCTTCCAAGTTTTCAGCGACTATTTAAATTATCTGGCATATTGCGGCATTGTGTCCCATGCGAAACCTAAAGCGGAATTGCATTAAATTTATTCGAATTTCATAGCTTTCCTACCCTACCTTTCTACCCTGGCCCTGCACCCTTCCCACCCTCCCTCACTTGCTCCCAGCTTCCAGATTCCTCATCAGCATGTCCAAGCCCTCGAGGCCAGCCATGAGAGCCACAAACTTGCTCCCAGCGCTCGGGCTGTAAAATGCTGACCTGGGCCCATGGACATGATACCAGCACTGGGAAAAGCATTACCGAAGATAGCGGCATGCCTGCATGTGCCTGCCAGTTTGCGCGCCCATGACACATGCCAACGTTCCAGCTGGGGAGTCCATGGCCCCATCATGGCCCCCCACCGCAATCAACTTTCCGTTGACCCCCGGGCTGTGACAGGGCTGTGGCACGCGCCGGGGACTTAGAGGCTCGGAAGCATGCCATCCGGGCACCAGCAGATCCACACTTTCCCACGGTACGTAGGTCTGGTCCCATTATCTTGCTCGTGGAGGCCTCAAAAACCTGAGCCTCTTTGCAGGGGTGCAGAGCCATGAGAGCTTGCACCGACATGTCTCTCGCACGGACTTCGTCTTGAAGCCCGTGCTGAAAGCCCAAGTTCCCTTAAACAACTCTAAGGATGAAGTACAGACCAGAGATGACCAGAGAGTAAGAATGGGAATAGTCTTAAACGATAGTCAGAGAAAGTGAAAGAGACTCTTAAGAATAGACTGGCCACCAGACGTCCTGCGTCACTGCTTGCGTCTTGCCTGTGCCAAACCCGGTTCTTAGGTACAAGCAAGGTTGCAGTGAGATCTTCTTGGCGACTCCTATACTTGGCTCGAAGCATGTAAGGCAAACAGGATCTAAAAACAAATGAAAGTATAGCTTGTTACAACTTTGCGTTGTTCCCGACCTTGTTCCCACAACTGAACATGTTATCGTTGCATCTGGGCCTGTGCAATCGCCAGACGCAGGCAACACGAGCGGAAAACTTGCTTCCGCGGCTGAGATCCAACATTTAATGAAACGCTGAAATACTCTCTCGCATACCACCTAGCATCTTCTTGGCCATGTTCATTCTACCAGCAACCTTGCATACGGGGCTACTTCAAAGGATCCTGTTTACAACAAGCCAAACGTGTAGACTAAAAGTTGGCAGGGACGTCTGCGCATCGGGCATCGGATTTGCATCTACATACACATACATCATTTTTCGGCAAGAGTACTTTGATGGCATGCAGCCTGAACCACCGTTACTCTCGTGTTAGGTAGTCTTGCAAAAGCCACTTGCATATCCGTACATCTCCCACCTGTGACCTTACTCATGTAACTTCGCAGTCGGGCGGTGACTGGGTCGCGGACTGTGCCTCAAAGAAGTGCGACTGTAGCTGGCTCCAAAAGCTCCTTTGCATTTCTTCTGGGTAGTCGGTTGTTCAAGGACCGAACCTTGTAGGGATTACTGTAGTTTGTAGTTTCTCCATGAAAAAACTATCCTAATCCCATACTGTAGTTTCCCATGTCTTTTCCATTACTTCATTCCCTACTATCAACTTACTATTAACCAGCAAGTAAACTCTAAGCCCATGTGTAAACACATGTTTCTATACATATGTATACACATACATATACATGCATACAGACATGACGCTTCCCCCACATTCCATGTTGTTGTGCATCTCCTTTTTCCTCCGAATCTTTGAGTTGACGGTTGGGGACAGGTCCTCCTGGCCCCTTCTGACACTGCGAAGGCTTGTAGATCTGCATGCATGCATCAATGTGACCAACTGTTGGGTTCCAGCCTATGATCCAAGTCATCTGCACCAAGCAAGGGGTTGAAATCCAATTCCGAAGCTTCAACCAACCATCAAGCCCTGACATCTGTGGTTCGCAAAGTGTCAACGAAGCAGAAGCTATGCCATGGCATTCTTCTTGGACAACTTGCTGAGCCACAATGTGGAACGGACCTGAGGCCAAGAGAATTGCCACGAGAGAAAAAAGCCAATTGCCGCCGCTACAGTTTCGAAGTAGCACAAGTTACTAGCAGCAACAATGCAAGCAGCAGCACCCCTCATCCCACCTTGACCTTCGGCAGAACTGCTTTGGCCTGGATTCCAGGCGCTTGTGTCAGTCCCTCAGCCCAAACCCTCCCCTCTTGTGGCTCTCCTGTATCTGCATGATTCAGGCTTGAAGTTAACAAGGACAGCCATGCCGTCGCCTGCTACGCCTCGCAACCAAATGACAAGGCAAAGATGCCGCCATGGCTGTTGACAGCCCATCGTGAGGCATGCTTCTCTGGGCAAGGTTGTTTACCACATGCTTGCTCTAGATGATGCCGCCAGTGCTCAACTTCAGTAATGCTTGTCTAGGGGGTCAATCTGGCCATCCTGCAAGTGTAATGATTCCAGGACGTACTTGCTGCGCTCGTGTATACTCGGACTAGGCACGGCCAGGATGGCCTACGGCTGAGCAAGACTAGATGCCTGACCGCAACATGGGCTTGCACGCTCCAAAATGCGCCTTTCTGCAGCAATGCACTACTGAAAAAACTTGACCCCATCCGCCTTGCAGCACACATGTCAGAGGGGAACGTAGGGAACTGTACCAGCTTGCCCCCCTTATCACTTATCGCTAGTACAACTTTGCAGGGAAGATGGTCCAGGTCGTATTCCAGGTGTCACAAGACTGCCAAAGCAGGGATTCTGGCCAGCTCGCGCTGGGCGTCCAACTCCTGCCTGGTCAGTTGTTGAGAAGCAGACAGCCAGACTGCAGCTGCAGAACATCTAGGGGGCGGGCTCCAGTGCTGCCATCTGTTGCTTCAAGGCTTGGCAAGCCGCGGCCTACATCCAATCCAAGTTTGTTAGTTCGGATCTGCCGTGAGCTTTGGAATGCCTCTCGCGTCAGCTTCTCACACTGCTGCCGTGCTTGTTTCACCTCTTCCTCAGAGTCACAAGCGCAAGCCACGCTGCATCACGCAGGCTGCCTACACTACAACAGACCTGGCCTGCTGCATCTCAGACTGGTTCCGCAAGTCTTCCATCTGCATCCCGGCGTGGCGGTGCATTGTTAACGTGCGATTGTCAAAAGGACATAGGTTTCTCAGGCATGTCCAGGCGCGGCTTCAATTTAGTCTCTTTTGCCTAGAATGTAACTCATGAATCAACAGTTCCAGCAGGCACAGGCCAGAACACAAATGTTCCAGCCCTCCTTCAGTCCAATAGCCGTAGCGCGCCGTAGTCTATGGCCAAAAGTATGTTTTGAAGTTTGCTGGCCTTGCTCTCCTGCGCTTGAAGTCTCCGCGCGGCCTCCGTGGATGCCTGTGATACCTGGGCCTCAGTTTGCCCAGCTCTCAGTTGTAATCAATTCTGCCAACTCAAACGGCCTTCAGCTCTACTCATTTCTGCGGTGCTGAGGCAGAGGCAAGCTCCTCCTCCAGCTCTTGATTCCGTACACGGAGCTGTTCCGAAAAAACCTTCGCTTCAGACGTAGCCGTATGGGTTGAACCCCATGGACAACTCTAACATGCTACACCTCAAGCTCGGAGTTGTGTGCTTGTACACGGGAGAGTTGTACCTGCGCGTCAATCTTGGCTTTGGACCGAGTGCCAAAACGGACTTGAATTAATATCCCTTTCCCAGTTCACCTTAGCAACATCTCAGTGTTCACACACAGGTTTGTGACCGAGATGTCTCAGCCACGCCTTCTCAGCCATGAGGTCTAGGATGAATGACAAATCAGGCTCAGGAATAACTGCATGAGGCTTGCCCAGTATAAGCTTGGCTTTGGGCACAAAAGCATGCTGCTATGGTCGGGGAATGTTGGAAATAGCGGTCACAAAACAAACGGCAAGTGCCTCAGGCATCTGAACACTGGGGCACTCGGTCCGCAGTGATTTCCGCTTTTGAGCTCGCCAGTTCGGCTTGCATGGCCACCTGGCTTTGAAGCTGCTTGGCACAGCTCAGCACTGGCTGCGTGGTGGCATGAGGGGGAACGATCTCAATGATGCCCCCAGAGACAACTGCTTGCTTCAAATCTTCAAACAAGCCAGAAACACAAACTGTCTTTCAATTTCCTTTATGGACGCCTTATGTAGTTCGATGCCAGAAATCAGGCGTGTATCACCAGCTACTGCGTTTGCTGCATGTTCTTGAGGCTTCGTCCGTCATCTGACCATTCTCCCAGCGCAGCTGGTCGGTGACCTCTTACCCAATACGCTGCAAAGATCATCGCAGTTACAAGACGCAAGTGCCACGCAAACTGTTATTTCACCCGCGCAAGTCATCGTCGGAGATAGCCTCTCCTCTCTCTAGCTATCCTGCAAGCACGGACAAGGCAATGCAGCTCTGTGCTTCAAAAGGCAACTCTTCCGCCACGCAAGACCAAGGCTTGCAGTGGCAAGAAGTAAACTTTGACTGGTCCCACAGGACACTTCAGCGCTAGCCGTGCATTAATTTGCTCTCCCCCAGGTTTGTGGAATGAGTTGCATGACGGGATTTGTATGCAAGCGTGGAATGGTAGATCAGTTGCAGATTTCCAAGGCGCATGTTATATTCTCTGCCGCTCCTTTTACAAACAGGAAAGAGCATAAAGACTGAGCTATCGGGCTATGTACTGACGAGGTCATCTTCGCCTATCGCAGGACGCTAGATCACGCCGAGGCACTTGCTCCCAAGGCTAAAAACAAAACACCTAGCTCCCATGACAATCATGGATCTCACTCACTGCTGACAACCTCCGTCAAATAGCCATGATAAAAATCCCAAATATGCCTGTCAGCGCGCTGCCATGTAGCAAAGGCCCTCAAGTGCTGCAGCTGCTGTTACAGGCTCTATACAACGCTAAGTCAGGTCGTTCGAGAGCTGTTTCCACGATCGAACCCGAGTAAATCTAGCCAAGTTGAGGCAGGGTCACATGCAGTGACCCCACTAAAATCTAGCTAATGTACGGCATCTTTGCAGGTGAATTGTAATCCAAATACCCCTAGCTCAATCAAATTAGTCGAGAGCATATGACGAGAAGGAACACCATAACAACCAACACAAGCCAAGCGATGACGGCAAAGCTTCTGGACTTCTGCTGCGCGGCATCCGGCTGTGGATCTTCACCCTTGTGAGGCGAAGTGCTCTGATCGTGCTGGGTGCTCCCTTTGGCTGGATCACTAGCATCTCGTGACTTTGACTTGGACTTGCACTTCTTGGAGCCATTCTTCTTGTCCTGAGAAGGCTGCACAACGCCGGCCCTGCTGGCACGGTCCACCTCGTGCTTATCGTGCTCGTCGTGCTTCGGCAGCGAGGCCTTGGACTTGCTCGCCTTGCCTTTATGCTTTTTCGGTCCTGCACTGCTCTGTCGTGGTGGTGCCTGGCAAGTGGGTTCGCTTGAGGGTGCTTCGTCCCAGACAGTCACTCCATCAGCTTCTCCGGAAACTGGGGCCTCACCAAAAGTTGGAGTGTCCCCATGCATCTCCAGCCCCTCACTACGGTTGCCTGGCTCACAAGTAGTCTCAAGTTCAGTCGTCTCCACTTCAAGCTGCCCCAGTGCCATCTGAGATGGATTCTCTTCTGCTCCACACACGAGTTCTGCCGGCACAATGTCACCTGTGCTCTCAGGCTCCATGTGGAAATCCACTCCTTCTGCCTGCGACTGACTGGATCCTGATCTTGCTGGAGCCATCACCTCACCTTCGGACACGGGATCTGCAATGAACATCTCAGTCATGAAATCAGGTGATGCGGCATCACCGTTTGCACTTGCGTGCAGCTGACTGGAGACTGTTGTAGTCTGGGCGATGACTTCACCATTGCATTCAGGATCTGCCTGCAACAGTTCAGTGTAGTTCTCAGGCGCCAGGTTGGCACTCCCTGCACCTGCCCGCAAGTGGCTGGATTGAGCCCCCGTTGGTACATTTTCTTTGCCGTTGCTTTCGGGATCTGCTTGCCATACTGCTGGCACGTTCTTGGGTGCAGTGGTTGCAGGTATCTCATCTGTCTGCAGCTGACTAGATTCCAGGCCACCATCCACGTCATAGCAGACCTCCCCCTTCTGACAGGCTTGCAGATCCCTTGCGCTTGCTGTCATCCCAGCTTGTCCCATGGAATCTGAAATCTTACTTCGCCTGCTTTTCCTGATGCCGTGTCTGCTGGTCCCGGCCTTGATGTCAAGTCCTGGGATACGTGTCGTCGCTTGCTTGGCAACCATGGAGTTGTTGGCCTTTTCCTTCCCCATCTCTTCTTTCCCTGTAACGCTGGTCTTCTCCGGCTTCTGGCAGCGGTCAACATGCCCGTCCTCGGCTTGAAGCCCAAACTCGGACCAGCTTTGCTGCAAGATCTCGAATTTTTCCCGAAGATCAGCACATTCTGCTTCCAGTCGTCCCTTCTCCTCGGCCTTGAAGTTGAGCTCCTGTCTTCCCATACCACTCGTGTTCTGTACAATGCCCCAGTTGCTACTAGTCAAGTACAACACTTTGCCACAGTGATCGCAAGCACATCGCAAAGTACGCATGGCTGGGCCCGCTCCTCGCGCAAACACTCCTGCAGCAAAATGACAATGCGCAGACTGTCGTTGCAAGCTTGCGGCTGCATCGACTGCCAGTTGAAAGTCCTTCTTCAGCCCGATTCCCATTTTCACAGCATTGTACTTGTCGCGGGCCAGCTGGAGGTCCATGCTGGCCTGGCGCACATGTAGCTTGCACACGGCACGAAAACAAAGTCAGCATGACAACAAGGATTTCTACATACTTCTACCAGGGTCCAGGCTGCATCCAACTTCTGCGTCAGCTCTGCAGCTACACTCGCCAACTCATCAATGCCCTCAGGCACATAGAGCGCAGTTGGCCTCAAATCGCGCATATCATGTATGCTGTACCAGCATGTTCGCCAGACTGCTGAAGAGCTTTCAGTCGTCGAGGAGCCCGTGCTTCCCAAGCTGCATGGTCTGCAGCTGCTCTCGCAGCATGTCTTTTTCGGCATCAGCCTCTGCGATGAGCTGCCTTAACTCCTTCGCATCCTTGAGAGCATCCTGCCATCTGTCAGAAACTGTTCGCAAAGCAGTGTCGCAGTGTCGCAAGAGACTTGAAGTAAAAGCATCTACTCCGAGTCCTCAAGCTTCTGCTGAGCCTCAAGGACATCATCGCTTTCGTGCTCAGAGCATCTGTTCCTAGCTGGGGCTGAAGAGGAGCGATTGCGAGCGGAGCCCACCTCGACAAATGCACCCCGCGCTTTCCCTGCCCTCTGCCCTCTCCTAGCCCACGCTAGTCGTAACAGGAAAAGCCTCATCGCTCTCATCCTCACAGAACTCAATAAACGTGTTGCGCACGTGGAAGCTATGTGGACAGCACGCACCTCCATCAAGCAAGCACACCGCAGCGTTCAATCTGAGAGTGCCTGAGTCTTGCACCTTCAGAATCTGTCGCAGATGTTGTCGATTTGTCCACGTCCTCTGCAACAGCCTCGGCAACACACCAGTGTTGGGTGTACATCGCGCAGTATGCGCAGCAAGACTGCTGCCCTATTTGTCTTTCACCAGGGATGGCACGTTCTTTCGAGACATCGGGCTCACATCCACGACCGTCATCTTTGAATGCTTCGGAGATCTTCGGAGAGAACAGGTCAGGCAAAGCCAGGGTGCCAAACGGCTGCAGGACGCTGCTCTACACAAAACGAACCAAGACATCATCTGTGGCCAAGAACTCCGGCTTGTTGGATCTGGATGGACAAAACAGAGTCCACTTCTGAGCACACTGCTTCTAACTCGCATGTTGCAAAGACTGGTGGGGGGCCTCTCTTTCCTTTGCCAGTTCAATGAACTTCTTGTTCAGCTGCTCATGCGTGTCAGCCTCAGGCAAAAACGAAGGCCGTTCCCATCCACACAGATGTGCAAATCTTAGAGATGTAGGATTCCTAAGGCGCAAGCGAGCTCTTTGACCTTCTCCTGCACCTGCGAACATGGAGGGTTCTCAACATCTCGTGTCCCTTTTTGAATGCCAACAATTGGTATCGTATCATCGCTAG
>CAJNIZ010047960.1:0-11880 GCA_905231905.1 Symbiodinium pilosum | reverse complement strand
ATCATTATTATTATTACTACTACTACTACGACGACGACGACGACGAACGACGACGACGACGACGACGACGAACGACTACTACTACTACTACTACTACTATTACTACTACTACTCCTACTACTACTACGACTACTACTACTACTACCACCACTACTCCTACTGCTACTACTACCACTACTACTACCACCACCACCACCACCACCACGGCATCAACAGATGAGGCTGAGGAGGAGGAGCAGGAGGAGGAGGGAGGCGGAGGAGGAGGGGAAGGAGGATGACCAGTGACTACGGCGACTTCGGCGACGAGGACCGAGACAGCGACAACCACCATGTCGACCGCAGCTACGGCGACCACGGCGAGGATAGCGACAAGGATGACAAGCACTGCCACACCTACTGCTCCACAGCGTCCTCCTCCAGAAAAATCTTTTTCCCGGAGCATTATCAAACGCAGAGGACCTTTTGGCATGTCCAACGCACGTGGCAGCTGCATCTCAGATTACAGAAACCTTCCACAGCTGAAAGCAACGTCATGCAAGGTCAATTGCAGTGTTGGAATGAATAAGGTATTGCGCGCCCTCAGCAGAACATTCGCATCAAGCTGACCGCCAAGCAGCTAGAGCAGGGAGAAACCATAGCTCGGCCCACCAGTCCCGAACCACAAGATGCTACGACCTTGAAGCTGCCAATGTCCAAAGAAGTTTCTGTGACAAGGTAGCCGTCCGTGTCCTGCCAATCAAATTGGATCATTTATCAGAATCAATCGCTCATTTCTCTCAACATTTTGTGGCATCCCTAGCCGAGCACACGCAACTCAAAGAACATTGCGTTTCAAAGGTGCAGTGTTGCCCAACGTCCTTCACTTCTGGTGCAACGCAAGCTCGCGCAGATGCTGTCACATCCGTCAGCGTTTGAACTGCCTGCGCAGTTCAATCATGACAGGAAACTATGTTGACATCAGAATCAGAAATCACGCGAATAGCAGCTCACAGCCAGAGGTCGCACAAGAAACCCAGACGGCAATGTGTGTGGCCTGCACTGCACTATTGCCAAATTCCGTGCGCGAAATCAAGCCATCCTGGTTGTAAGCACATGAAGCACTCTTGAGCTGTAGCCGATAAGATTCAAGCCTAAGCAAGCTCAAGCGTGTAAGATGAATCAAGGCACTCCATCCGCATCAAGTAAGCGGAACTGTCGATATGGATCTGCAGCCACAAAAGGGCCACGTCCAGACTTCAGCCCCTGCCAAAACAAAGTTGTTCTGCAAACAGGAAGAAAAAGCTCTTCCCCAGGTGGCAATTCAACAAATGTCTGCCTGCACAAGCTCCTCTTGAGAGAGAGTGTCATCGGAGTCTGCGTCCCACTCGTCGAAGGTTCTATCACATTTCATGCACTTTTGTGAGACAGTTGTTTGCAGCGCCTTGCCTCTCGTATTCGTCGGCATTGGCTGTTCCAGGAAGGCGTCCCTCGTCGAAAACGGTCTTTGCGACCAAACGGTCCTCTGGGCAAAAACAGCAATGGGCACCAGATGATGGCTTGCACAGCTGAAGAAGCAGAGGGTGGGAAGAAGCAAGCACTACTATGAGAAGTCAGTCATGTGAACACAATTACAAAGCTGTCAGACGCAAATGGATCTTTTGGCCAGACTGCATCCCACCTCAGGTTTTGGAGGCACTGCTAGAATCCGATGACATGCTGACATAGTGGACTGGACTTTTTCACCCAGCCAAGAAACGATCCGCTTTGCGATGTCTTAACTGCCTTGGACAGAACACCCGTTGGCATCACAAAACTTTCTGGACATTGAAGCAGATCATGCACTGCCACAGCTGCTGCAACACCAGTATGCAGAAAATGAATGCCCCCTAGCTGCTTTCGGCACATGGACTGTCGCTGTGAACAAAATTATCTGCACCTGTCAACACCCACATGGCTCTCGCAAAACTGCACATATCACAACACCAAAGAAATGGACTGAGGAGGGCACAGCAAAATGCTTCATTGATTCAGACGCTGCCAGGCTTGCCCAGCCCAGCTGAGACTCTCCCCTGCAGCATCTTCATCGTGACACGATTTAACGTAGGCCGCTTCAAGAGCCAAACAATGTTTGCACCTGCCGGCTCGCTGGCCTGCTTGTCCTGAAAGGACCCCTTTCCCACATCGTGCTACAAATTTCAAAAAGGACCTGACTTGAACTCACGCCTGCTCAAGCCAACTAATGCGTTTTAGCTTCTGATCACCGACAAGTGCAGGCCGTAGCACAACAACGGACAAAGTCAACCACGTGAGCCTACAGAAAGCTCCGACGCAAACAGCAGCAATTGACATTCATCTTGTGTCATGAAACCTTGTTGACGAAGGAGCGGTGCTCACATGGCACAGCACCGGCAGTGTCGTCAACCGCAGCCCCCTTTGAGCTGCAGGCTGCGGAAACAACAAAGACAGTCGGGTCTGTCGCTGCTAAGAAACGCACACAGTTCACTTGTGTAGAAGCTTGCATCAGCCCTAACTGGCAAAATCTGAAAAGCGAATCACGGAGCAACGAAGCCAGCCTACGAGATCTGTCGCTTGCTTCTGCCTTGTCATGAGGATGAGCACAAGAAGGTAACCACCAGGAAAGGCCGGAACAGTTGCATCTAAGGACCTCCTCAGGAATACAGGCGACAGCTTTTCTTACGGTGCTTTGCAGAGGCCTCGCAGCTTGAGAGCTTGTTCCGCAGGCTCAATGTGTCCTCTCTGCATTTCACAAGCAAAGCCAGACTGGCACGATCTATCTATTGCTGTATCTACACTAGGTATCTCTTTCTCTGCCATGCCATCTAGAGGGTCTTCCACAGCAAGGGCATGCTACACAAGTGAAACCGCTGTGTCCACTTGGCATACTATTGATGAACATGTAAATATTCTTGATGAGCATATACAGTTTACATGTATGTGTGCATGTGCGTGTGGGTGTGGGTGGGTGCCATGACGCAGATACCCACACATGTACACCTTATCTTCGAGCATCTCCTGTCGAAGCTTCTCCGCATCTTTCTGCTCCGCAGCCAACTCGCTGAGATGAGTCTGCCACAAGCATAGCCTTAAAACGAATTCGCAGGACGCATCACTGATGCTCGCGAGTGCGTGCGAGACATGATCCGCTCTTGCCCTCCTTCTTTCCAAGCCCAGATAACGCTGAGGCATGCATGTCAGACCGATGGATAGTATCCTGGGTTGCCGGCTGCTTGCGCATCTCATCCTGGCCAAGAGTAGCAAGTAGGCTTCCAACTTGACCATGCTACTTCTCCAGCCGCTAAGATCCCGACGAAGCTCATCATCTCAGACTCAGCCATGGACCTCGCATAGGAAGGAGATCGAAGGAATCTCTGTGGCCTGCTTTTGCCAGCAAGCCACTAAGAGATTCTAAGACTACATCGTGTGAAGCTAAATGCATCAGCACCCTTTCAAAAGTGAAACTGGCTTCTTGAACTCAATAATTAGAGCTGTTGTCTCAATGGTCCTTGTTCTCTTTTGGCGAAGCACCTGCGGCAGTCCTCCAACTCCTCGGAGTCCTTGCTTGCGCGGCGTCTCTCCTAGCACCATGCATCTGCGCTGCCCTGAAGGCGAAAAGTGCTAAAACCGAAATCCAATCCTCTCCACCGCGACTGCGACGCTTGCTTGGGGTAGTCTTGATGGTGTCCACCTGACGGCTGAAGGAATAAGAGAACTCTGCAAGCCAATAGTACTAAAGAAAGGCCTCATGTGATGACGGCAAGTACTGGATCCGACCGACCCCTACACCACACTCAGGCCTCATTGCTCCGGTCCCGCAGAGGGGATGCAGTGGCTAAAACCTGTCTGATTGCCAAGGCAGGCACTGCGCCACGCCTCTTACTATGTTCTTGCATACTGCTCCTTCACGCCACTACCGTCTGCACGAGCAAAAAGTGGCGAAACTTTGAGGGATACATGGCCGCGCATGTTTCCGAAATCTAGCTCATTTAGCAGCTTCAACCCATTGCATTCACAATCCGGGCGCCGCTAAGTTCGCGTAAAAAAAGGCAGAAAACACTCGATTTCGGGGCATTCAAGCTGAAGCCTAGACCTTCATGGAGCTTTCCTGCCCGAATTCCAGCCTCACTTTTCCGGCCCAGAACGGGCGGGCTAGAATTGCCCCACGTTTGGCTGCATCTGCAGCGAGCGCTTACTTCGCCTAGAAATGTTGACCTCTGCTTCTGCGGCACTTAAGCGGAACTTTCGCGAAAATTTCTCACAGACGTACATCGCGAACCACAAGTCTGTATGAGCACCATGCCTTGTGAAATGCGGAATCTTTCTACATGAACAAGCTTTCACTGGTCTTGCCAAGAGCTCAAGTGAGACGGACAGGATTGAAACAGAACGTATCTGAAAACGTGATGCATCCTTCAGACGCAAACAAGAATCTTGGCTCTGGGAGTTGTTCGGATCCCAGCAGCCTGGCCGAACTGAGAGCCTAGCTATAGCACGCAAGTTGAGTTACACAAAAGTTCGGCGAGAAAAAGCCCTAGCAGATCTATCTCCCAGACACATCTTGCTGTCCTGGTTGTCCATCCGTTTCGGTTTTCCCACAAGGACCTCTCTCTAGATCAACGCCCTAGTTTCCTCAAATTCAGGCCCGGACCAGGTCCAAACTCCCATCCATGGCCACCTTCACAGGAAACATTTCCAGCTTCCTGCTAACACGGGAATTGTCGGCGACCCATCTTCAGGATCACGTGCAAGTCAGATAGAAAAGTTGCCACAAGCGCTAGGTCACCTTGGCAAGGGCACTGCAGTTCTTTGGCTCCTTCTACTGCCCGGCAGCAACCTTTTGAGCCGCTGCATATCACAACGCATTGTCTGACACAGCCATGATCTCGCGTTTGAGAAGAGCAAATGAAAGGGCGAAAGTGGCTATGGCGGCTATGGAGGGACCCCTAATCTTCAGACAAGGCCAGACCTCCGCAGCACCTGCGCCTTTTTGATCCGCTCCGCCACCTACCTCATATAGGCACTGTAGCCAATGCGAATATGCAAAAGCAGGCCACTTGCACAAGCACTCTAACACCATACAGCGCAACTTGCGGCATTCAGATTTCATAGGTTTATGATAGGATTCCTGCAAGAGCGAAGACAAGTGCTGTCCAAATTGCTGCCCGCTGCGCACTACATGCCCCCAAAGTATAACATGCTTGCAAAATCCGATGTTTGTTGGGCTCTTCGCTTATCATCTTCCCTGCTTGAAAGCACTACTAGGGATGGCAATATACGCAGCAAAGCAGGTACAACCTTACCCTCATATCGTGGTGCCGCTCAGCAACCACAGCAGCCAAACTTGTTCTTGCCCTTTTTGGGCTTCTTTCCTGGCTTTCGAAGATCCTTTGACTGCGTCTTCACCTCAGACTCTGGCCGGGATGCCCCGAGGCTGGTGGCCGGGTCCATTGGAACCGATGCGCTGGTGGCAGGGAGGGACATTTGAGGAAAGCCCTGCGGGGTTGAAGCGACAGGCGAGCCAGCTGGCAAGGAAGTCAGCATTGCCTGCGGTGTGCCAACCATGACGAAGGACTGAGCCATTGGGGATTGAGATTGCATGGGTTGCATCTGCGTCACTGGTGTGTTCGCAGCACCCAGGGATTGCATCACACCACTGCTGGCAGTGCCAACAGACTGCATCACGGGCGTATTTGTGGGAGTTGGTGCTGCCTGAACTAGCGGCGTCGCACTGACGTTCGATGTTACAGCCGCCGCCTGAACTTCAGCCACCACAGGCTGCTCTGATGGAGCTGGGGCCATTCCAGCCTCTGCGGGGTTTGCAACAATGGTGGTGGGCAAGTTCTGAGGAGCAGATGCTGAGACCATAGGATAAGAAGCTCCTGGGTACACGGGGTATGTGTAGGTTGGCATTACGTACTGTCCGTACTGTGAACCTGCAACCGTTGTGGGCATGGAAGTGGCTGGCATGGAAGTTGCTGGCACAGAGGTTACAGGAAGTGCTTGTGGGCTCACAGTTGTCACGGCAGGCTGGATCCACGTTGACGTTGGTAGTGATGCCATCCCGCCCGCATAGGTAGTATAAGGCTGAGATGGGTTCAAGTAAGTGTACGTTGGGGCGCCTGCATATTGAACAGCCGGCATTGTCTGCACACCAGGCATCGTTGTGCTCCCTATCTGCGTCGGCAGAGCCGCAACCGTCTGTGCACCAACCTGCGTTGTTGGCAGGGCAGCCGCCATGGCGATTCTTTTCTCTAAACACGCCTATATCTCTGCTAGGCCCGTCTGCGGTAGCAGCCTGCTTCCAACCATGTGATCAGTTGCAATCATCACCAACCGCATGCGGCATGAAAACCGGATTGCCTTTTATTTCGCGCACAACATGAAGGCAAATCGAGAATTCCGTGCAGTCATTGCTGCAGGATAACAAGACTAGCCATTGTAATTGGCCAGAACATTTCAGAACCTGCAACAAAAACCTAGTTGCAGCAAGCACATTTCTTTCTTCCCTTATTCGCCTTCACCGCTTTGGCGGGTCGCGTAGGCTCAGGCATCTGGAAGTTCGGCAGAGCCCCACCAGGTTCATTGACGTCGTGCGGGATACCTGGCTGGGCTGCATCGGCCTCTGGTTCAGGCATCGGAAATGTGGTGCTCGAAGGCCCGGCGAAAGGCGTTCCCAGCAACGAGCTTTGCGCAGCTGTCACAGGAGTTCCGGCCAGAACTGGGGAGCACGGAGATGTTCTGGGCGAAGACTGCCACTGGGAAGATGCTGCTGGTTGGGCTCCACAACAAGAACCAGTTGGAACAAACTGGATTGGAGGCACTGCTGCTGCGCTTGACACTGCAAGTTCCATTTGGGGCCGCCCCAGGCTTGCAGTCATGGTGGGGAGTGGAGCTACAGTGGAACTGCTAACAGCTGAGTGAGCTGAAGGCCTACCCCAAGCAGACACACAGGGCCCCTGCACCCGATGTAATCCAGGAGGGACCCCTTGGAGCGTTACAGGCCCCAGCTGTTGGTAAGTCTGTGTGTACGGTGATATCTGGAAACCAGGAATTGCTGTTCCCGTAGCACCAGCTGTGTACGAAGCCACGTTGCTTCTAGAGACCCTGGTCACCGGTTCCATCATCATGGCGAGCACTCGCACTGCAGAGCAGGAATTTGTTTGGCCATGTGGCTGCAGGACACCTTGATCATAAATGAAAGCGCAGCAAACCCCACAAACTGCCAACCCTACACAGTGCATGTTTTTTTCCTTGGGAGCCCAGGCCCAAACGGCAATGATAAAAGTTTCTGGTATGGATATGCATCTGCGGTCCCATTGGAGCAAGGATGGATGCAAAGATTCCCTCTGATACACTATTGCACACACGGTGAGCACAGGGAGAACAGCCCAGATGGCATATGTCGCGGTAAATGCCCTTAGGCAAAATGCAAGCATGTACTGTCTCAAACCGTTTGGGTTGAGAGACACATGTGCACGCAGACACAATAGTCACCGCACACTACTGCGGGCTGAAATAAGAGCCCTCCACCTTGTCTGCCAGAAAGGCAGGTGATTTGGCCCCCAGATAAAATCTTCAAACCTTGCAGGGAATGCCGAGCAAATGTTGCCTGTGTTGGTCACCTTGCGAAAACCATCACAAGTTAAACAGCTTCACATACAACAGGAGCATGTCCAATGACAGGTGACCTGAAGTTGTGAAACGCATACCGGGTAGCTAGGATGATCTTCAAAAAGATCAGTGTTACGCAAATCTCTGGCAATACTTCACCGATCCAGTTTCTGAAGATCACCCCACGCACTTCAGCCATTAAGAGGGCTGAATATCCCAAGTACATGTTGGCAAGCAATCAGTAAATAACATAATAAGGCAATCAAGATTTGACAGCGGTTGGTCTTAAAATTTTGGCTGCTTCCGCTCTTTCCTCCGGTCTGGAATGCAACCGCACAGTCACGCTCAGCAAGCTACTTTTCAAGGCAGGGACCCTACAAGCCAAGCCGACAACAGTGCGTAGGAAATCCCTTCACAGAACACTTGCAGATTAGCCTGCAACTCTGCATTCGCAGAACTGTCGGTCAGACGTTGCTAGGCATTGGCGTTCTGCAAGCAGTGCTGTTCATTGAAGACAGATTAACTCATCTGCCAATGACTCCGGTGCAGGTAGCGCCAACAACCTTCGTCAGTCCGGACAGTTTGGGAAATGCCAGAGCCTATCACAGCTGCGTGTATCGAAATTAATGGTGCCGTCATGTCCCATGCGTGCGGCAGTACGGCAAGGCTTTCGCCAAAGCTAGAAAAGCTGCTCATGTAGACCAGTTGCCGGCTGCAGTTGCGTGCAAGTACAACAAAGTCGTGAAGCCAAACGAAATCTTCCAGGAGAACAGCTGAAACTTGGTCCTTAGCTGCCCACGCATCACCAACACGACTCATGCTGCAAAAGACATTGAAAACAGTAATGACGAGCAAACATCCTGGACTTAAACGCGTGGGACTCTGCTTTTCCAAGCGTCCACCTCTGATTTCGATAAACTTGATTGGCTTGACTTGCGTAACAGTAGGCAGCCGTGCTGGAGAAGGCGCTTGCGCTTCCATGACAAAATGCCGATGCTCAAGGAAGCCCACCTGCACACAGAATGTTTCAAACATCCTGTGCTGATTCCTGATACCGTGAACCATCCCATGCGCCATGCCTGGCGCATACAGACGAAGCGGCGGCGATAGAATCTGGTCCGTGCTCTGCCTGATCAAATGCATGACTTTGTCAACACTTGCAACTGCCCCAACAGCTGGCAGCAGAGAGAGTGTCTGGGCTGCTCACACTGACCACATCCGCAGCATGAGGCCTGGTCACATGCGTAAACTGATCTCTTTGTCGGAGCCGGGCTCAATTTGACGCCACGGCCTGTTCAACCAATGTTGCGGCGGTGTCGGCATAGTTGAAACCTGTTTTGTGCTGAATGTTGGAAATCGGTACCAACACTGCAACCTTGAAGGCACAGTGTCACTAAACCTGGCATTGAGCCATGAAGCTGGAAGCGGGAACATTTCCGCTGCTAAAGCATTGCGAAGCCTTGGGTGGCATCTGCTGCCACGACCACATAACATGACAGCATCAGCGCTGAACGAGCTCAAACTCAAAGTGTGTTACTTGCATTCGAACATCCCATGTGGAGCGGACAAGGAAGACGTTGCTGGTGCACGATGCTCTTCCTGCATCATCACGTCACAGGCTTGGCAGCACTGGCATCGGTTACTTGTGTGAGGTAGCAGCATCGGCACAAAGAAAATTGTTGTCAGTCCTGCTCCCTCCCTGTAGAGCTGCCCGCACGATCCACATAGCGCAGCTCCGCCGCACTGTGTGCAAAACTGCAATTAACAGCGGTACAAGAGCCGGCTAGGTATCGAGAACACCTCAATACTGTTGACACATCAGCCACCATGTCAAGCACAGCGGAACTGAATGCCACCATGTATGGTTCTAAGTCCCGGTCAATTTCGTTCTCCTAGGCAACGTGGTGTGAAAAGAAAAAATTTTGCGCATGCATTGTCCAAGAAGTGACATGCTGTGCAATAGAAGTCTCGTCAAGTCGGGTCGATACACCAGCTCGTCAATTTGATGAGCAAACGCACAATTGTCCTGCATGCGCCAACTGCAACAAATTTGCACACTGGAGTTGAGCTGCAACAATGCAAATTGTCACCTGGTAGCGGCAATATCCTTTGGTGAAATGCTTGCACAACTTCGTCCTCGGCGCCATTTACATCAGCCAACCCATGTCAACCCATGACAATCATGAACATCAACAAACTGGCCTAAAAAGACACAACGTTTCAGGCCAAGATCTTTACCAGGTGTTTGGGGCCTTGCGCAGGCAGCATCCTGGTTGGTGGCATGAATCATGGGCCTGAAGCACATCACACAAGTCCGAAATGCATACACCGTGCAACAATGAAGCCCCGTGACGCATTGCAAACAAAGAAGCACACAAAACAAATCAAAACCTCGCTTCAGGTGATCTTCCGGGCCTGATCGCACATCGCTCAAAAGATCCATCTTTGAAACTTTGGAGCGTTACTACGGATTTTTGCTTGCACCTTGATGGCAAAAACGCGTCCACATGCAAAATCTAGCCATGCTCTGACGGTCACACATCGCACTTTTCCCAATGCGAATTCGTTAGTAAACGAAAACATGACATGGTGTTGGTGTGGCCGCGCGGTATACTTTGGCACCGCGACTTGCGTATAGAAAAGTTGGCGTGTTGCGCATGTTGCCGTCCATTCCGTCTGTATCGCAGCAAATTCCTGTGAACCACCTGGCATCTCTGTCCAGACAATGCGTCGCGCGGCAATGTGGAATGTTCCATGACGTTTGCCCCCATTTCATCCCTACAGTTGTTTCCATTGAAACATACATGTCTGCTTCCCTCTGGCCTCAAATAGTTTTCAACAACTGGCTTGACTCGCGCGTGGATTTCTGTCCTACATGATACCCAGGCAACCTCACATATTTCTTCTATCGGCCTCCGTCAGCCTTCCACGTGCGCATAAATAGTTTCGGAATAATTCTTTGCAATTTGCTCGAAACCCTCATCAACATTAATAGAAACATGTTCCCCGCGCAACGTGCAAACCGCGATGATTACGTTTCCTAGCAGGGTTTTGTAGCAATGTTTGGATGGGTGGTAGAAACGTCCTCTCATTTTTCCCTCGCCCTCTTGTGCCATTTGCAGTAAATATTCTCACGCTTTCGTGCCCATGTGTCACTGTACACGAGGCTTTTGACTTGATTTGACCTCTTGTGCCGTTTGCTTGCATGAGAGGACACAACTTAATGAAAAGCAGCTGCTGGGGCAGTATATCCACAAAACCGCTGCGAGACAACACGGAAAACAACATCCTTGACGAAATGTTGGGCAAATCAAAGTAAGTTGAAAAAATGTATCACCAAATATGTTTTTGGCAGAGGGGGCATGCAATATTGGCATTCAAAACACCCCTTGGATCGAATGCAAATTCCAACTGAAACCCAAATAACTAACCAAACTCAAGGGAAGGGAAAGCATTGCTTTTATCGTGGTGCATATACGATGTCAACGACTCCTCCGTTTCATTTTTCCCGTTTTTTCACTCGTTTGCGTTGGTGCCAAACAATCCATGGGAACGAGTTGACCCCTGCCAAAAAAAACTCGAATGTCAGATTCACCCCTGACTGCATTGCTAAATGTGGGGTGCCCAGAAACCAAGCGGGTAGCATTCTGGGAACGCTTGCGCGCATCCGCTGGTGAAGTAGTTCAAACCGTACCTGGAGTAGACATTGTGCTAGCAGGAGACAGCAATTTAACGGTGCCCGGTTTGGTGCACGCGTGCAGAGAAAGAGCTGCCGATCGCGCTTGCCTTAATGTGTTGAATGTACTTCTAGAAACATTTGAGCTTGAAATTTGCAACCCGCCGGGTGAGTCGACACACTCGCGAGGAGCAGCTTTGGACTTAGTGATTGCATCACCACAAGTAATTAGCAATAGAATCTGTTCGCGTCCACTGCCATAATTGTGCGTGCCCGAATGCTTCTATTTGCTGCCCACTAGTAGCAAGTGACCATTTTGCACTTGAGATCCATTTAAGGAAGAATGTTATCAAACTCCCGCCCCAGGTGAGCGCCCAAGCGCGTCATGTGCGTGACTGGGGCGCTTGCTTGAAGCTCACCTTGATCGCATCCAGCATTGGTCCCATCGAGCGCAAGCCCAACTTGATAATCCTGTGTGTGGGCCAATCTCGCAACAAAAACATTTCAATTATACAATGATTTGCTAGAAATCACTTGGAATGCCGCCCCTTATTTTTTTTAAAGGTGCCCCTGCCAAAAAAAAAAAAAAAAAAAAA
>CAJNIZ010047959.1:117137-140866 GCA_905231905.1 Symbiodinium pilosum | reverse complement strand
TATGATTATTAGGTACTTGGACCCCGAGGTTATGTGGGGATATTCCCAATTTTGTGGGTCCAGCTTGATGTTTACTAGAGCCCAAACCAAGTTGCTCCATGGAAAAACCCTGATTTTGAGACATGCCCATGCACAGGCAGACTGCCTAAGGCAGATTTTAGCATTCGAGGGGCTACGGTTTTAACATGTATGCTGCTGGGGGTCTCTGCCGAGCCTCTTAGGAAAATGTGACAAGAAGCCATGGGTCATGGTGGATATTCAAAGCCTTCGAGTTCCCAAGTACCCCAAACCTTGGGAAGTATGGCACTACAGGATATTAAGGTCATGCAGGGTTTCTAGTATCAACAGTAGGTCATGGCAAATGGGGTAAGAACCCTCCTCCAAGATGAAGTCTTAGCTGTCGCTCCATGTTACTTGGAAGGCCATGAACAGTTCTGAGATGTGTTCTCCGTTGGACAATGGCAACCTGTGTTGGGAGAAGTGCAACGAACAGCGAACATCACAAACCTTCGAATAAATCATCACTACAAACATGTAAACTGCGATTCCACTTCACTTTTATTTGAGTGACTTCCTCAGAAGCTACTAGGGCGGTTTGCGGAAGGGTTTAGGCTCTTGAGACTACTGGCCGGCTCATGGGCGATGTACACATCTAAGCCAAGATATACGCACAGTTTTTATTATCCATGAGATATGGGTCCTGTTATGAAAACATGGTAGCTGATCTCAAATCCGGCGGCCGCCTTTGTGGAATCCGCATCCATGTAGTTAGCCTTTACTGATAAGGGGTCCTTTTTTTGGAGTATCCAGCTGCCTTTTCCCAAATTAAGAACAAGCGCAGTGCGCACAGTTCTCTACCCAGGGAGCCCAATGCCTGTTAATATACTTCAAATCATATAAGGGACCTTAGTATCATTTAAGGTATATTCCTTCATTAAAGAGGTATTGGGCTCTCTGGGCAACAATCCCGAAGAGGGGACCGCACTTGTACAATGAACCCGCTGGCCTCCCACAATAGATCTTCTCACACTTTCGGCAAGTCTACACGTGGGGGCTTCCCAAAAAGAGGGGTACAGTTTTGGGGGGTTCCTCATTATAAGGACTCTAGTAACTCTAGTATATTGGGGCCCCCTATTTATGGAAGCTACCTATTTCAACCTAAGTTTTAGGCCCGACTCTAAAAACCCGAGCTTCAGTCCAGAACTCTAAGCTACAAAACGGACACCCAGCAGTTGGGCGCTAAGCCGTGAGTTGGCCGGAGACATTTGGCCTCCGGGGGAGTCGGGCCCGTTTCCAAGAAATAAGGCCTGAATCAAATCTAGGGATCCAAATAGCCCAATGTAGGTAATATTTACAGACTTTGGGGCCCAATGTAGGTATTATTTATATACTTGGATCCCTAGGGCAATTTTGTGAGCCCGGGAAGGAGGAGCTTCCAATTGCAACGTGACAATGACAGCAAAGACAGCTCTACGACTTGCATCGCCGTAAGCCCATGGGTGTATGGCATCCTTTTGCTGGCAGCAGAGGAGGCATATCGTTATTTTGAGCCGACCTTTGTTTATTGCATGTACTTTTAGATTACATGCCGTGATTTTCTGCTGCTAGAAGGTGAGGTAGTTGCCTGAGTTCAGGGCCCTTTGAAACTTACAAAGGTAAACGCTTAATGGTAAAGCCCACACCCAGAGATCAAAACCCCGGAGCCTAAGCCTAAACCCTCAGTCCTACTTCCCAGGCACCATCGCATACGCAAACCTTACCAGAGCTCGCGCGCCGCCATGAACGGTCTGTTTGCGCGCAGCAGCTGGGAGTTTCTCAAGCATACGGACTCTTGGGGACCCTATGTACATACAGGGCGGGACTTTATAGAAATTATGGGGGTCGCCCTTGAATAACATATATAGGGACCATGTTGAGAAACCCCAGGTGATCGTGAGCATGGAGTGGGGGAGATGCATGCTAAGCATGCTAGCTGCTAGCAACATTAGTGGCAGGAACAACAATAATAAGAACAACAACAGCAATAAACAGCAGTCGTAGTAGTGGTTGCGGTGGTGCTGCGATAGCGGCAGCGGTACGTATTGGTAACGGCCCGGCAGTCGTCATAGTCATCGTAGTATATATTGTGGTTGTTGTGGTTGTCGTAGTAGTAACGGTGCAAGATGCTGCTAGTACTATTAGGACTTGTCGTAATGCCAGGAGTAGTAGTAGCAGCAGTAGTACTACTAGTACTACTGCTCCTGCTGCTACTGCTAGTGTTACTGCTACTGCTACTGCACTGCTACTACTACTACTACTACTATCACTACTACTACTACTACTACTACTACTACCACCACTACGATTACGATCATTATTACTACCACCACTACTACTACTACTACTACTACTGCTGCTGCTGCTGCTGCTGCTACTACCACCACTACCACTACCACTACTACTACTACTACTACTACTGCTACTAGTACTTCCACCAGCCGAAGAAGTAGCAGCAGCAGCAGCAGCGGCGGCAGTAGAGGTACTTGTACTAGAACCATACTTGTGTTGGAAGCACAGTTGCTTTCGATGTTCAATGGGGTAAAGCCAGCAGTTCAGGGAGGGTACTGTAGTTACAGACTAGCTACAAGGTTTCGGATCAGTGTTTTCCTGCATATGTTTGAACTACAGTGCTGAGATCTACAAGGCCCTCAACCCTACAGCCTTTTCTCTGCACAACTCAATTAAGCTTTGTGCATCCCATGCTAAGGTCACTCGGAGACTTGTGAGAAATAGAATACCCTTGGATCGGGGTCCTGTTAGTGGAACACAGGATGCCCTGAGCCCTATAAACTCCTCAATAATGACGAAATCTGAAATGGAAGATGTAGGGAATATTGACCAGGGCAACTTATCATTGTCAGATAACCATAGCCTCACATACCCCGCAGGCCGCATTACAATTACTTGGGGTTCTACCATAGTCCCCTGCTTCCTACCTTCAATCCCATAAACCCTAATCCCTAAACCTAAATCCGATAATAAACATCTAAAGCCGAGTTCTTTATTGGGAATATTATCAGGAGAGGACAGTGAGGTGGCGTGATGGTCGGGTTCAGGATCAGGGCCAGTCATGGATCCCTTTTCCGAGTTTAATGTAGAAGGTTACTTGGAGAGACTCCCGGATGCTGTCTAAGGAGATAAGGCCATGCATATTCGACCCGATTAGCCTTCAAGCCTGGATTTGTTGTCACAGTTCCCATGATTCAGTCATGTGCGACATACTTTTGCTAAACCCTAAACCCTAAACCCCAAGCACCTAGGAGGATCTAGAGAGTAGAGCTCCTAATTTGACACCTTGTGTAACTATTGGGCAATTTAAGGGCAGGGTCGAGGGGATGTACTTTCTAGATCCTCCCACGGTGTAGCTTGTTTAAACCCCTGAATAAGCAGCCGACATGAATTGTTGGCATGGTTCCTTGGTGCCCAGCAGGGTTTCATTGTGGGTCCTGGTGGATGCATACATGGGGTGCCCATTTGGGGGCGCCATGTGCTTGATCCAACATGCATCGCGTGTAAACTCCTCTTTCTCCTTGCTCCCAGAAGCTTAGACCGCTTTGAGCAGCACGAGGTAGGAAGTTGTAACTTATGTTGTGGGAGTAGAAGACGTTGCCTGAACATGCAGTGGCACATGAAGATGCTAGTTGGTGAGTCTGCGGAAGCCCAAACATTCCCCAACCAACCCTAAACCCAAAGCCGGCAACCAACCCCGAAGCCAACCCCGAACTATCCATACTAACCTTTAAAACTGCAACTTAACCCCAAACCGACCCCTAGCCAAGCAAAAACAAATCCTAAACCCCAAGCCCTAAACCCCGAATCATAGCCCTCATCCGGCTGATGGTTGTTGTTCCAGAGACTACCGAGATGCCGTCCCTCTTGGGTCCTCAGCACTCTCGTACAGTTAATTGTTTTGGGTTTAGGGTTTGGGGTTGAGGGTTTAGGGGTACCATTGGATTAGAGGTACACTTGTCGGGCGCGGGGTTTAGGATTAGGTGTTTTATTCTAGTGTGTAGTGTCGCTTAGGGGATAGATAAGGTCGATCGGTTTTCGGGGCCTGAGCAAGTATCAATGAATGGAGAATCAAATGGGCTACAGTCTAAAATCCTTAAAGGGTGGTTATATAAGGATATATATAGGGGACTATTGAACGGGCCACTGAAGAGGATGCTAGGAGTTTAGACTATGGCCAAGTGGCAAAGAAGATAGCAGGTAAAACGGAAATTGTGTTTATACAGGTGTTAAAAGGGGTTTTAAAGATAGAAGCCTGTAGAATTACCAGTAGTATGATCTTAGCTTCAGGCATTTGACCATCAAAACGCGCTATGGCATCTTGAATTCCGAGTCTTAGGTGATATTGTCAAAAATGCTGCTCAGTGGACAAGACAGTTTTTTTTGGGCAGGCCGGACAGAAGAAAGAAAAATGAAGGACGGTCTTGCAGGTCGGGATCACACCATTTCGAGAGATAGGGTTACAGACCACCCTGCAAGAAAGCCTTTGCGCAGAAGATTCCTCATTAGCAGAACTTCGAACTTTTCAGGGTGTTCGTGGTGCTTCTGAGGTGACCCCGTATTCGCGGGCCAGCAGCAGGAGAGAGCAAGTCCTTCAGTATCCTTCTTGACCCTGGGAGCTAAGCAGAATCCACTTCAGGAAAATGCCTAAGATGATACAGGGGTCCCTGGTATCATTTACGTATGAGCCTTCATTCAGGGGGTATAGGGCTCCCTGGACAGACGGGACGCCCACCCGCACAGCTACATGCACCACAACCCCTTCATGTTGCGGCGCTGTGCCGTTTTTGGTGCAAAGGTCGCAGTATAGAAGAGGATAGTTCTTGCTGCGAAAATGCCGGCACCGTCGCTGTTGGCACATCTAGATGCCTCGAAGGACGTGGGTTTGGTGTGTGAGGGTTAGGGTGAGACTGCAGCATGTTCAAGAGAGTAGGTTTGAGAGCCTGGTTTGAGTTAAGTAGTATTTTTTTTGGTGTACAACAGTCCCCACTATAGAGTAGGATTACGCCCTCAATTTTTGGTTAGAGCATTTCATGAAGAGAACGTGACCTGACTCGGTTCAGCTAGCACTCTTTGTGCCCGTGTAGGCTCCTACATGACTGGAGATATACGCCCAGCCATGCAATTCCCTCTGCTAATCTCTACGTGGTACTTTCCATACATAGGGGGACCCCAATGTATACCACAAAATACCATAACCCTGATTAATTGATGGGACCCCCAGAAAAGTACACCTAAATATGGGAAACTCTATAAATCTCTATATGACTCTATATGCCCCTGCATAATCCCTATAACCCCCCTTTTAAAGGTTCTCTGAATTTTGGGGATGCCCCCATGTATTCCCAAAATGAACGCCAGGACTCCACGGCCCTTTCCTTGGCCTATGCCTCCGTCGGTGATGATGGCTGCACAGCCATCGCCCGCTACATGCGGGAGAACGCAGGGGCCTTGACAGAAAGAACAAACCTTTTCTGCAGGCTCCCCTCAAACCAAGATGTGGTTTGCATGCATGATTCCTCCAGGAGGACTGTTTGGGGCGCGTACTGATTCATGAGACTTTTGGCCAAACTCAAACTCAATCATGTCTTTCCTTCATAGCGTCCAAGCGGGCCTCCCTAAGTCGACCAGGATGTCTTCCTATGCAGACAGCGTTCGGTTGTCGCGCAAGCGTGTGTCGGAAATGAAATCCTTGTAGAACAACCCCTATTTATAGAATTCCGATATAAGGTCTATGTCATCCCTAATTAGTATAAGCAAAATTGTCAGCAGCTGCTATTGATTCACCGCAACAGGTTTTTTTCAGGGGAGGCAACTTCCGGTCATGGCAAGTAATATTTGTGCTTCTACTGAATAGGTTACGGTTAAGTCCACGGCCCCAAGTATGGGCCCGTGGCTTGTGGTGGCTGCTTCCAGAAACCTAAAAGGATAATTACATCGATCCAAGATTAGGGGACCATGGCTTTTAAGGGGTTTAGGGTTTTGGGTGTAGGCTGAGGGTCTCGGGGTTTAGGGTTCCTTCTTGATCTTTCCGGCATCCTCTACATGGGCAGCTTGAACTGACCCTTGTCCAGTTCCCAAAACCCTAAACCCCAAACCTTATGATAGCCCCAATGGCCCACTCCTTCATTCCCAGCTCCAAAGCTAGGTAGGGAACAGCCCACGTCATAACCAGATAATACCCGGTATGGTTTACGGGTTAGGGTCTAGGGTTAGTCTCTTGATAGAACTACTAGTATGGATAGCACAAGGGCTTTAGAATATGTACATAGCTAACCGCTGGTGAGGAGCACAGTGCTCCAGCCCTTGCCTGCGCACCGTGTGCTTTTACATGTGTAGCTTGCGCAGTTTGTTGGTTATGGTGCAGGGTTTGGGCCGGCCTTAAATAAGAATTCTACAAAGTGCCGTGTAGCAAGTTCCCAATCAACTTGGATCCTCATTCAACCAACGTCCCGAAAAGAATTTCCATTTCTGGTAAACCTTTATTTTGCGGATGTACCCTAAACCCTAAATCCCTAGCTTTACAAACCTCGAGAAGCCTAGTTGGACTGCGCGTCTCAGGGTCTGCCTTGAGACTGGAAATTGGTGTGTAGGCCAGGTAGGTGGATTCCGAAGCGTGTTTAGGGGTTAGGGTCTAGGGGTAGGGCAATTAGAATGGACTAAAGGATGGCAATTGCCTGGTTATAATTTCTCCCACCTATCCCTAACCCCTATCCACCAAGATACAATGCCGGTTCTGATCTCCGTTATGGTGGCCCCAAGCCCTACACAAAACCCATCGCTATAGTAGTGGTGAAGCTCTGAATGACGGCCTTTGGATCAACAGCAACAATTTGATCGTTTCTATTGAGGTGCCCCCTCATCCCCTCACATGCTATGTGCCTGTAGGGAACCCGCCCCGAAAAACACAACCCTGACCCCAAACCTTAGAATCCTCAAGCGCTAAAAGCAGTAAATCCTGAAGAACCTCAGGCCCCAAACATAGCCTCTTTAAATTCTTCAACCCCCACCCTAAACCGTAGGGTGATCTGCATTTTTCTTGGATGATGAGGTCATGCTTCGGACTTTAGATCTCCGCGGCAACAACATCCGCACCTAGCTGCGCAAACTAGGTTCTTCTTGGGGGGCTCAGGTACTTTAACCCAATTAAACAGCTCACATTTGGCCCCTATTTAAAAGTTACAGGAGTATTCATGGGACATATGGGATGAAGGTGAAGTAGTTACCACCTAGGTCTAGCTCGCACTTCCAACCCAGCTCAAACAATATGGGTACTTGGGGGCTTGTGAGTTGGGTTAGCACAGCATGACTTTGGTTATGATTACCCTGAACCCAAGTAGGTAGGCAGTAGTGCTATCCAGAATAAGGAGCATAAAAGGCTATAGGATATCACCTTGTTATAGCTTGGTTGTTGTTTTCCTGGAATCATGTGATACACATAGGGCCCTCCCCTAGGGGGTTGGGTTTCCCGAAGCCCCGTGTCATGCACCCGGTGTAAACCCGACGTAGTCTTTACAAAGCTCCTCCATTGTGGCTTGGTTACCGAAATCTACCTGCAGAACCCAGGTAGGAAAACGCTCGAGTTGAAGTTTCCCCAGGTTGGGGTGGCATGGTGTCATATATGATGAAAAAAGTATACATTGTGGAAATCTCTCACGGTCTAGTGTAGGATAAGAGATTATTTAGGTTTGGGGTTTGGGATATAGAGCATATGCGGAGTGTAGGGAATTAGGTAGGATGAGTATTCCAGCCTTTACACGGTTGTACCATATGGCCCCTCATGGCTGCTACTGTGGAGAAGGTTTAGGGGTTAATTTTTTTTGGGAAATACTTTCTCGGTTTCCACAAGGGCATGGGAGGAAAAAGAGAGTCCGGCGACCTCTAGTGTGCGCAGTGGATGAAAAATCCACTTCATCCTGCTCTGCTCGGGTATAGCCTCCCTTAAGTAGATAGAATATGGGGTGTATGGGGATCTTATTATGATACTGGGCACGTCCATATTCTATCTACTTCAGGGGGACCATATCCCCACACCCTAACCCCTAACCTAACGCCTAAGACTACTCCTTGAGGATTAGTCAGGATATTCTGTCTACTTGAGGGGGACTAACCCCAATAAATACCCTACTATAACATGGTAGTTTGCATTTTCTGTTCCGTTATCACTTGATTTAAGGGGACTATATGTCTTTATGTAACCACAGGGGCAAATCCGGAAAGTCTCCACAAGATCGTTAGAGGCGGACACGCATCCCAGCTACTTGGGGGTTAAGGGTTTAGGGTTTAGGATATAGGATTTAGGCTTTAGGCATTGTAGGTCTACTTACAACGCCTATAAGCTACATGTACTAGTCTAAATTCCTTAAAAGGGGTCGTATAGGAGAGCATTATGGGAAAGTATTCTAGGTTTTTTAACGGGGAGAAGTATTAGGAGTGTAGACTATAGCTCACATAACAACCCAGTCATCCCCATGATTAACCTCGTTACTAAGCCGTCCTGACTCTAAACCCTAAACCCTGAATGCTATGGCAGTTTCCATTTGCGTTTCCATTATTCCTCAAAGCTAGCCTCCTACACCCTTCGAATTTATGACCGTGCCGGTCCAACTTGTCCACACGATGTATAAAGGGAGTAAATTTGAACTCAGAGAGGGACCAAAAAATAGTAGGAACAAAATAGGAACATAAGTACCCTGGTAGGTAAATTTCTTTCATATTCCTATTATATTCTTGGGGTTCCCTATTTGGGGTTCCCATTTTACTCCCTTGAGTGTAGTGTAGGGTTCAGGGTCATTTAGGCCCAAGCTCCAGATTGGAATTTCCCAAATATCAACAATCGCAGATTTGAAAATCCTTTTTAAGCTTGTTACCTTTAATTCCAAGCAATAGAAATTTAATTTGTATAGGGCCCCCAAAGATACCCTAGTCAAGTTCTCCTCCAATCATCAATTCATTGCGTAGAGATACCCTCCTTCGGCGAATCCCTTGAATAGATGTTCCCAGAGAGCCCCACATCCCGCAATTGACGAATCATGCACTAAATAATTCTAGGGTTCCTTCTGTGATCAAAGATCTACTCCTGAACTTCAAGGAGTGCTGGGCTCCCTGCATATAACCCCGGGACTAAAGTTCTAGCACGTTTCGAAATTGCCCCATACACTCTTCATTCATCCCTGCAAGTTCCCCCCAACCTAACCTTAGTTCGTAGCTCATATTCCCCTAAACCTTAAGCCCTAAACCCTAAACCCCAAGCTTTAAACTGAACCCGGAACGCTGAACCCCAAGCCCTAAATCCTAAGCCCTAAACCCTGAACCCCCAGCCGGAAAAACCTTAAACCGAAGACCTACACCCTGAGCCCTAAACCCTAAACCCTAAACCCTTTTGAACCCTGAACCCCACGTAACACCTACAGAAGCCCGGCTTCCTCTCGCACTTCCTTTAATTTACTGGGGGTTGGCAGGGAATAAAGGAATATATAAGGTTCAGGGTTAGAGTATAGGGTTAGTAGGGGAAGAAGGGAATATTATATATAGTTTTTTTAAATGGATTTATGGAGTCTATTCTCTTATTCCCTACTAACCTGCAGTAAAGTAATTGTTCAGTTGATTCTTCATTCGTCCAACGTGTAGGGCTGATATACCTCATCTGACCTACGATCAATATTTGCATATGATCAATGGACATGGGTCCGGTTTGCGGAGTGTATCAGGTTCTATACTTAAATACCAATATATCCACCATTACTAGTTCCTTGGTAAGCCTGGTATTGACAGTAGCTCAAACAGCCTTTAAATCTCCCTTTTTAAAGGAGCCCTTTCTTTAAGTAGCAAGTTAGCAGCTTGTAGATGTCAGCTTAAGTAATAGCCAGGATTATTGTCCTAAATCCTTCGGATGGCATTCCGATAAATCATGTGGAAAAGAAAATGGACTATGAAACGAAAGCCGGGGTTATATCCGGGCTAATATGGGTTATGTAATGAAGAAGCTTCAACTGACACCAACCCTTTTGGCCCTAGATTCCTGGTCTGGTCATGGCTTAGGGTACCCCCATTAGACCTCAACATGATATCTGCTGCTTATTGCCTCTGAGCTTCAGCTGCAGTGGCAGCCATGCAGCCAGTAGTGCGAAATATTCCCCAAAGAAACTCATGCAAATTGGGCGGCTGCTTCTCAAGGCGGCTATTTCATATCGAAATTACCCAAAATGTTCCCCATCAACCCTAAACCGGAAACCATGCCGCAATGGGCACACAGTTGGCCTGGAGCCCCCATGTAACCCATATCTCCAAGGGCCCGAAGGGCTCCTGACCAAAGCTTACATCCATTCGGGCTTAGGTTTTTTTGACACATCCCATCCTCAACAAGGCTAAGAGGGTTTAGGGTTTAAGCCCGAGGGTCAAAGAAATGCGAAGCTGAGGTGCTGATGGCCTCGTAGTCCTGGCACATGGGCTACGCTCAGGCACATCTAATTCATGGGGACTAAAGCCGTTCAGGGTCTTCTTTATGCACATGGGTGGTTGTCAAAATTATGGTCCCTTTTTGGGTCCCTATTATATTATACTACGGCACCTAATATTTAGGGTACCCAAAATTGGACCATAATTTTGACAACCACCCACATGGTTGGTTCCAGAAGGTAAGTGAGACCCCCAATTTAGACAGTCGAATTCAGTAATCCCTGCTATAGGGACCCAACACCCAAAACCCAACCATCCCTATCACAGGAACCCTAAACCCTCAACCCCTAAATCCTGAGAAAGGGATCCCCTAATTGTTGGAATCCCCCCAGATCCACCTCGCAGGTGGCGGCAACATGACGAGCGCGGCGAGCTCAGACTCCTTCACGTGAACCATTCTATACCCCAATAATGGAGACATAGGGTTATATAGGGTCATATATGGGTTACATAGGGTTTAGGGAGGGTTTAGGGTTTAGGGAATATACCAGGGTTACATAAAAGAAAATGGAAACTACTATTTAGGGTTTAGGGTTTGGGGTTTGGAGTTGGGGATATACCCCAATAATGGAGAATCAAATGGAAAAGAAAATGGAAAATGAAATGGAAACTGCTATATATATATATGTAGGGTTATATAGTAAGGGTTATGTGAGCTATAGTCTTAACTCCTTAAGGGAGGTTACATAGGGGATTCTAAAGGGGAGTAGTGTAGGGGTTGTTAAGGGTGAGCCTAGGAGTTTAGACCCTAGAGCCTAATCCCTAAACCCTTAACCCATAGGGTTATGAAGGGGGATACTAGGAGTTTAAACTATGGCTCATATTGGGCTTACAGGGCTCAGCCTTAGGGATGGGTTTAAAGTTTCGGGCTTTGATGAAACACCCCCCCAGCCCAGAACATTAAACACTGCCCTCAATACAGCAGGTCTCTTATGGGCAATACGTAATATGAGGGGCGGGAGAGGGGGAATTAACATCGGTATGAGACCATTCAGCTTGGTAGGGTTGTTGCAGTTCTGCCGTTTACGCCGCAAGCTTTCAGAGCTTGAACTGTTGAGGATGTCGAGTCTGAATTCGTCATTTGTTCGCAATTTATAGGAGGTGGATCAGCGACACGTACTCTTGGTATTTCTTTCACAGCCGGACAACTACGAATTTAGGGGGCCAACGGTGCAATGAATCCTTAAACCTTAAAACCTAAATCCTGAATTGCGTTTCCGACTGGTTGTAGCTGTCGAAAAGCACATATCATGCACTTCTGGATAGCAGTCCCGAGTGCCCCAAAGCGCTCATGGATTCTTTAGGGTTTGGAGTTTAGGGTTACTGTAGGGCTTATCTTTGCACTAGGCAACCTTGAGCCATTTCTGGGTAGTATAGAGCCCCACGTACACCAACAGTTTGTTAAGCTTGGCAAGAATAACCCCCGAACAGCCTCATATACCCCACACCCAAGAGAGTACTCCTTAACCGTCTAGAATATTGATATTTATCCCCTTTTCTCTATGCCTCAGGCAAAAACCCTGTATACACCTTCTATAGCCCTGGATAAATTTATCCCCCCCTCCATACCCTATATAACCCCTCTATACTCCTTCTACAATGCTTTAAGAACGGCCCTGAGTAGCCCTTCAGCTGTTTGTGCAACCCCTGCAAACTGGATAGGAACGACTCCCAAGGTGTGGCCAGGTACAAAAGGGGCCTAAATAGTTACGAATATTATAGTTCTAGGCTCCGGGTATAAGTGTTATGAAAGGGTACCTCAGATAGACTCCAGAACGATATCTGTAATCTTGTAGGCATTTGCGCAGATCTCCAATGCTCTCAAGGTAACAATATGATTGCCTAGCTTGCAAGTCTGTTCAGGATCTCTCGGCCCAAAATCGCGCTGCGGATTTGGCTTGTGTTTGTACTAGAGTCCAGGAGTATGGAGTGAGATTACAATAAGGCGGGCATTCTCTTAATTGGTCTCACCACACCTCATTTGAGTTTCTGTTGGTTCGAATGCCGCCCAGTAAAAGGGACTTTGAAACGAGCAGCAGGTTGAATTCAGGGCCTATTTTGGCCCCCAGTGTAAACAGTGTAAACCTTACATTGGTCCCATATTCCCTGAGAGAGGTTCTTTTCAACGAATACCCGCACCAAGGGTTACAACCTCACGGTACAACCAGAGAACCCCTGATGAATCCAGGGCCAGTTCCATTGAATTTGCTGGTTATTGTCAAGGAACTTGGACTAAGCTGCCAGAATATGGTTCTGAAAAAAAGCCGTCATGGTAAGTTAGCTCGAATTCCTTCACAGCAGCACAGTCCAAGCCATTGCAAGGTGTGCTTCAAGTGGAATCAGATTGGCAGCTGCTTGCCCGGAGGTATTGTTGACACTTAAGCTGGGAATAGAGTTTAGGTGTTCAGGGTTTTGTGAATAGTATCGTGGACTTGTAATACTCAATGTGCCCCAAAGGTATTGTTCGGTGGCAGATGCTAGGTTCTACAAGAGTTTAACCCTTGACCCTAACGCCTAAATCGTTCAAGATGTTGGAGACCTGTGAGGTTATGAGGGTCTAGCCTGTTTTTGGGCATAGGGGAAAGGGGTCCCTTTGAAGGAGGCATATGGGGATTATATAGGGGTATATAGGGGCCTAGGGCTCAGGGTTCTTGCAATCTACCTGAGCTGCATCGGCTAGGCCCACGCTTCTGGTTCTACTTGTAACACATTTCCCAGGTAGCCCAGAACCCCCTAGTTAAGGAACATAGGTGCTCTGTAGGGGTTATAGAGGTTATATAGGGGTTTAGGATTTATGGTCTAGATTCCTTAAAGGGCGTTATATAGGGGTTATTTAGTGGACTACTATATGGATCATGAAGGGGGATACTTGTTGTTTAGACTAGAGCTCACGAATAGCACGTTTGCTCTGCGCTCCAAAAGCTTTCGGTTTAGGAGTCAGTGTTCTACATTTGTGAGCCTGGCGAATCGTGTTTTCCTTCCTTCCTGCTAAAAGTCTGTTTTGAGCAGGCTTGGAGAGCCTCTACAGTCATAGCCAGTCTTGCTACATCTGTTTTTCAATGCTCCAAGCACTATGCCTCCCAAGAACATACCCTTCCGTCCGTAATCCCGAATCCCACACACTAAGCTGCACAATGAACCCCAAACCTTAAACCGCCTGAACATGAGCCTCCCTTAAACTTACATGGAACCTGGCAAGAGTCTATCGCAAATGACTGCAGTTCTTTTTCGGGGGTTTAGGGTTTCAGGTTTAGGGCTAGGGTCTTTTGTGATTGTGTATGCTAATTTGCAATCATTTCAATAACAAGGGGTCCCTCTTGTACACCTCCCAGATTTTTCAATCCTTACTATGGAGCACCCCAACCCCAAACTCTAAACCCAAATTTCTAAAAACCTCCATGCAAGTAAGCTTTCAGAAGAGGACTCAACGACCCCAATGGGGTCCTAATTTTGGTCTTCGGGGTCACCAAAATCCTTGTTGCCTGCTATAGACCCCTATACCACCTCCACATGACTTCAATGTCCACTTCCATCTGAAGTTATAGGTTCCCCGAAGTTTGGTTATAGTTGGGTTATAATTGTATTTTAAGTCGCCTTTTAGTAGTTTGGGTCTGGGAGTCAGTAGCACTTTTTGGGGGATGGCACCCTTAGCCCTATATAGCAGTTTCCCAACATTTAGGGGTACCTTTTGGGTCCTTGTAATAGGGATTCCAGTATTGCGGGGGTCTATCTTAGGTTCCGCCTCTTTTGGGAAACTACCATATCTAGGATCCCTTTAGATTTTTTGGTTTCCATTGTAGTATAACCTCAAGGAACTACTACACATCTTGTAATTATAGGTCTCAGGGGATTACAGATGTACCCCAATTGTCCATGCCAGTTTCCATTTCTGTTTTTATTTTCTTTTTCCATTTGATTTTCAATTATTGGGGTACTATCACAAGACTCTGTATAGCCTCTACAGAATCCGCATTTAACCTCCACGTAAACCCTCTATAACCTCAGCATAAATCGGATATCGCCCTATATCATATCACCCCTAGGAATACCATATACAGCCCCTGTATAACCCCCAAGTTTGGGGGATGGCCAAGCATTGACTTTGAGGCCACCCTAGAGGCATCCAGGCCCTCTGCGACGTGCTGAAGGCGGCACGAGGGTTCTGGGAACCGAGGTGCCTATAATGCTGATGTAGGCATATAGAGGAGTTATCTAGGGCTTATGTATGGGTTACGTCCTGTAGTCTTTCAGAACTACTAGTATAGACGACACATGGTGTGTCTGCTGCACGCGAACCTAGATGGGAACTACAACGCATGCATCAGGATTTACGGTCTGGCTCGGGCCCAGGGCGTAGGTTCTTCCAGGCTTCGGGGAGGTAAGGGAGTGCAGCTGAGGAATCGGATAATTCCCATCATTCTGCGTGCTTTGATAGATTATATGGAGGAGGGATCTGTGCATTGGAGAGAGGTCCGGCTGCCGCTTGATCAGAGGCCTGTCCCGGTACCCTAGAGCCGGAACCCTAAACTTCTGGACCCTCAGTCCTAGACCTTCAACCAGACCCTACACTCCGGACATCGCACCCAACAATGTTTTTTTTTGGGATGCGGGCAGGTGTGATTGCAGTACATGTTTTCGGAGATATATATGATCATTGGGCACTTTGGACCCTGAGGGTTGTACTGATGTTGTACTACACGTGAGGACATTCAAGCTACTGGGGCTTCAAACATCCTTCATGCATGGTCAAAATCCTCGCCCTTCTTAGGGGTCTGAGCAGTAGCTGTCGTCTTCCACTAGCAACCCAGAAAGGCACCATAATTCTGACGTGGGACTCTAGCGAGAGCGCGCGCACGCAAATACGCGGATTGCTTGCTAGCAGTTGGTAGGGAACTCGGAAATATACGATCCGCATATGGGTGGATGTCAAAATTATGATCCCTTTTTGGGCACCCTAAATATTAGGTGCCGTATTATAATAATAGGGACCCAAAAAGGGACCATCATTTTGACAACCACCCATATCATACGTTCCTTTATTCCCACTAACCCCCAGGAAGATTGTGATGGAGGCAGGGTTCGCCATTCGGGGGTTTCCCAAAATTAGGGGTACCTTCTTGGGGATAACCTATCGTCTTCTTGGGTCTGAATTGGGGTCTCCTTATTTAGGGAGACTACCATCAAGGTCTTTGACACTTAGCTGGAAGTTCCCTGAACTTTGATTCTTCTTGATTCTTGTTACTTCTAAGTCTGTCAACCAGAAGAAATGTTGACAGCTACCAGGGACCAGGGGTCCAGGGAACTTAGAGTCACAGTCAAAGTAAGAAATCCATAGTGGTTGTGTTTGTTCTTTGGGGTCCGTGCAGAAAAAGATTTGAGAGCGCCAAAACTCCGGCCAAGGACAACCAGTCCATCACACATGTCGACCTCAGGAAGCTTGTTTGCAGACCTCGTGCTTCAGAGGCTTCCGCCCCGTAGTGAGTTGAACACAGAGCATTTCATTCAGTATGCGGAGCCTAGACACACCTCCGAAATAGTGTATGAAAGGTTGTGAATGCAGCATCTACAGTATTGTTTGGCCACGACTGTTTCAGGTTTGTGGTTGCACTTTAGGATAAAGATCTACTACTAAGAGTGTGAGTTGTTTTTGGGTGACGATTGAGTCGGGGAGGGCGCGGCATTTCCTCATCATGGCTATGAATACCTTAAACCCTGAACCGGGTACTGCTCATCAGGCTCTAGCCCGATTTTGACAACCTCTGGTACTAATCCCTGCTGGTGTGTGAGTTTAAGAGCCGCAGATACCTGCGCCGCTGCGATGTTTTTTTGGTGCATCTGCCGGAACCTGAATTCCAAATAGGGCGTCAATAAGGACGACAAAAGAATGCAGATGTTCTAGGATTCTGTTTGTAGCCAGTATTGTGACTACTATTATTACTATTTTTACGATTTATAGAATTATTGTTGCCATTATTGTTATAATTACCTTTACTCTCATTAGGAATGTTGCAAGGCATCTCAGTGCGAAACCGACACGAGGACGCAGCCACGCAAGGGTTCCTACACATGTAGGAACGGTTTGGAGGCTTGAGCAGGAGCCCTCTAAATCCTAAGACTTACCATACCTTTGCAAGTACTCTGCACCTGACTTTCAACCCTATATTGGTTTTTGCGCATGCAGTAGCTTCAAATGAAACTGCAATTCCTGTTCCATGACGTGCCGGCATTGTCCACACAAAAGCCATCTTCCACTTGTTCTTGTCCAGGCCTCTGTACTGGGTTGCTGTTACGGAGTTTAACTTACCATCTCTTTGTTATATAGTAAACTATAGGATGTCTTTGTTATAGTCGCTTAACTCAAGTTCCTTAGCAGCAAGCCAGTCTATTGATCAGTTTACCGCTAGGCATTCAACCCGATAAAACTTGTTCAATCCTAAAATTGGCAGTCTCTCAAAGAGTCCCTACGTAATCCTTGCTGGTGGCCGTCCATATTCTCATGATTTCCTACATCTCCCTTCAGGGTGCCAAGGTGGTGTCCCCCCTTGAGCAGCTTCAAACCGGCCTACCCAAACCCTAGCCCTACGCGGTCAAAGGTTTAGGGTTTAGGGTTCAGGGTTTAGGGGTTGAGCTCAGGAATAACAAGATTGGCACGGATTGCGCGCCCTTCCTGGGTGACATGCTCAGGGAAAACAGCACCTTAGCAGCATGCAGGACACGTTTAAGGTCTACGGGCTTGCGGTTTCGAGTCTAGAGTTCGCGATTGGTATAGGGGCCTAAAGGAGCAGCAGTACATGGAGAAGCAAACCTACAAGAAAACAGAAAATGAGATGGAAGCTGGGATTGTATGGAGTCTAGAAAGGTGACGTAGAGGCCTGAACTATGACCGAGATTATCATTTGGGCTGCTGGTAAGGAACTTGAATTAGGTTACCACAACAAGGGTATATAGTAATGAACAAGAGGAATGGTAGCTGGCACCATCTCAGTCTAAGACCCTGAACCCCAAACCTTCTACCCCTAAAGCCCCCAGCCTAATCCCAAATACGCAGGTTATAACTGTCAGGGATTCTTACCAGGCCTCTACCCAAACCTAGGTTGACCAAACCAGAAGACCGGTACTTCAAGGAGAGCTCCGAGTGGGTAACGTAGGGGATGTAGTAAGAGGAATGCTCAACCCTAAACTTATTGGTTCCTAGTAGGAAGGAAATATAGTCCCTATATAGTGTATTCCCTTCTTGCCTACTGCCCTATTGATCCCCAGTAAGTGAACCCTGATCCATTGGTAGTTGCTATTCAGGCTTCTACACTGATTGCCAGATTGGCTCCTTGTAGAAGGTCTACCAGCATTCTGCCAGCCTCGTCGTATCGTGCTACCCACCCAGTTTGGGGGTTTAGGGTGGTAACTAGCAGTAAGCTTTCCGAACATCCTGGAAACTCCACACCTTTTCCAAGTAAGTAGACCCTAAACCCTAAACCCTAAACCCAGGCTTTCTTAGCAGCCCAGTACAGCTCTTTGGTTCCCAGGTGGTTAGTCTTTCAGGGTTCACCGCAAGCCGTATGGGAGCATTATAAGTTATAAGGATTACTTACCTGATGACTAGCCACATAAGATGGGCTTCTGTGGGTCCTTAACCCTAGTTCCTACCAACCACGCTAAAGGCTAAGCCTAAACAAGCTACAGAAGCTTCTGTTTACCAGGCCTCCATTCCCTGAACCCTAAATGCTATTTAGGGCTCATGGTTTAGGATTTAGGGTTTGGCTTTAAGGCTTGTTCTTTTGCATTCATTCCGTGGAGCCTGAACGCACTGCTAATTCCCATATAGTTACCAGCTGTGATTCGGTGTTATACTTGCCTGAACCTCCAAGTAACCACAGCCCTATAAACCCTAAACCCTAAACGCAATAAATTCCGAATCGTGACTCAAGGGATTACTCCAGTACCCCCCCCAAAGGTACCCCCCAGGGTTTAAGGACTATATAGGGCTTAATAAGGCCTAATAGGGTTCTAAATCTGGGGGGGTGCCTTTGGGGGGTATTATTGTAATCCCTTACTAACCCAGTAAGCCAGGCACCCTTACGCACCTCGACCTCAGCTGGAACGATCTCGGGGCGGAGGGCGGCAAGGCTTTGCTCGATGGTCTTCAGGCGCAGTTGGGGTTATAGTCCCCCCTAAGTAGATAGAATAGGGATAAATGGGGATCTTATTCGAATATACCCGAAGCCATATTCTATTTACTTAAGGGGGACTATAGGTTTGGAAGTCAAGCCAGGGTGTCAGGGCTCTTCCAAGCGTCCATGTAAGTGGTAGGCTGTTGGGAGTCAGTTTTGCGGGAGCCATAAAGCAGAAACAGCTCATCCCTAAGCTTTGCTTCCTCCGCTTGGATACTGCCCTCACCCTAGAACAGTCATGTACGGGACCTTGTTGCAGGCATAATGTTGCTACAATCAATTACAACTCTTGCGGGACCAATATAGGATAGCGGGTTACAGAGACCATATCCACAACCCCAAGCCCCACACCCTGAATCTTGAATCCCAGGGTCACCACCTAAAAAGATCCTCAGTACTTCTGACGCAGGCCAACCACACGCTGATCGATTGCCAGCTTAGCGGAAATCGCTTAGCAGAGGCCTACCGCACTGATTACGGGTGGTTGTTAAAACGCAGGCTCACTTTTGGGATCTGAGAGAGGTAGTGCACCATGCAAAAGGCAGGACAAACTTGGTTCCTCCCCAACAGGGTGGCCATGATTTCGACAACACCCCATCGTGCACAATACCGCTTTTGTGTTTGTTGCAGCAGACATTGCTTGCCCATGTGTACAGCTTCAAATCAATCATTACGTAGATATTGTACAGACATGCTGGGGATTTCTGTGCTTCAGGTGTTTGAGGAGCTTTGCCCATATCTGATGCATGAAATTTCTCTTCATGCTAAGGATTCACCTTGTCACCGCCACCATGTTGTTGCTCGTGCCATTGCTCGTGCCTGTTATGCCTCCCAGCATTTGCTGGTGTGCTTGCGGTGTGCTTAATGCTTGCCATCACCCACTCATCAATACGGAACATACGTGTACGTGGAAACATACATAGCTATATATGTACACATATATCTGCATTTTATTTGCTTGCATATCAAGATGGCTTTGATAGCCCCAACCGCGATAGTCAGGACCCTACACGAGTCGTATGATAGCCATGCAGTCGTTTGACACCGGCTATCAGGGGTATAGGTTTCCAGAGAGAGAGAGGTCCGTACCCCCTTACAGAAGGAATTTTGGCCCAAAGGTGTAGGGTTCAGGATGCAGGGAGAAGTACTTAGGGAAGCAAGGAGTTGGCATTTCCAATCTTGTCCCCAGGAGCCACCAAACATCAAAACCTAATTAGTCCCTAATTTTCAAAAATGCTGCAAACTTTTAATGCCACATCTGCTAACTTGCTGGTAAACCTGAGCCCCGAGCCTCTGTCAGCACCACTCAAGCAAAAGAGAAACAGCGAGCTTGATAGGGTTTCCGCCTAAAGCAAGGCTCTAGTCCCTAAACCCTGATGCTCAAATGTCCAGGACACCCTGCATGCTATTGCATTCATCCTGCGGCGGAACCGACAGACAGCTCCTATGGGGGTCAGGGCCTCAAAGATCTTGGCTTAGGGTTCACTGTCAGGAGTTGCTCCTGTCTTGGATGGGCAGATTTCTTCCTTAAACCCTCAAAGTCAGGTTCTTAGCAGGGAACAAGGGAATATCATCCATTTATAACACCACATAATATATTTCCTTATCCGCTACCAGCCAGTAAGCTAAATGCTAAACCGTGCGGCCAAAGAATCCGAAGCAGGACATTGTCTCATCCTGCTGGCTTCGTCCCCCGTCAAAGAATCCCTCCCCCTGATACATAACCCTGAAACCCTTGATAACGAGAAGTACTTCGCCCGTTGTGAAAGGATATTCTGTTGAGCGCATGAGGGGTGTGGGGGGCTTGATTTTTAGGCGGAGGGGACTGCCAGACATGGGGCAGGGGCCGAGATTTTTGACTCTTTCACAAGATCAGACGCCTTTTAGAACTGCTCATTCGCAAAAAACGGGAATCACATACCTAACGCGCCTTGCCTGACGGTTCCTGTGAGCATTGCATGAATTTGGTAAGTGTCCCACACGTACGCCTGCAGGAAGGTCACGATGTAAGCTCTGCAGCCCTCAACCCCGAAACTACAAACTCCCAACCCTACAAAAGCCGTGCTGATGTGGTTTTCCAAAACAGGAACCCGTAATTGCTTCTGAAGCCCTACACCCTATGCATCCCTTCAATATTCCTATATCTCCTTATATAACCTAAACCCTAAACCCTCTAAACTGATACCTATGTTTTGGAAACCCCCATGTGGAACTCAGGCCAGTACCTTCCGACAGGAGCGGGCGATGTCGCCTTCCCAGGAGCTGCAACCAGACTTTGCTTACTGGTGCTGAAGGGGGATTAGGGTTTAGAGTTTAGGATTTACCCTAGACCCTAAATCCTAAGCCACGCGGTTTAGCGCTTAGGGTTTAGGGTTTAGGGGGGGATTTCGGGAGAGGATCCCCATAACAATCCTGATATGTGTCCGTAAAAGATCGACTCCCCGCACGAAAATGTTCTGGTTGTTAGTAGGGAATAGAGGAATGGAAGCAACATGGAAACAATCCCCCATTGCCTACCAGCAACCAGAGAGTTGCGTGTGCTGGGGGGGTGAGGGGGGAAAGTGACAGGAGCTTTGCATCTAGGTTTCAGGACAGGCTTCAGCGTAAGTAACGCTGTTAGAACCCTAGGGAAATCCAGAGTTAAAAGGGGTGCCTAAACCAGAAACCTTGAACTCCAAATTCCTGCGCCCTGTGGGATACAGCAGAGTCATGGCCATGAGAAGTCCTAAACCCTTAACACTCAAGCCTAAACCCTAAGTGAGTGGTGACTGAGATGGCCCTTCCTTGCTTTGGTCCCCTGTGCTATGAGCTTTGGGGGGGTGCCAGCCGGTTGAGAACTCCAAGTGGAGGCGGCGATAGCGTCTTCGGAGCTCTCAGGCCGGAGTGACAACCCAACACGTGACTCACTCGCTCACTCACTCAACGCAGACGGGCAAAACCTGCACCGTTGGTGCTCGAAATCCTGCATGACCTTCGTAGACTGGAATTCCCATATTCCCAAGGTAAGGTAGTTGGGGTTATGCAGGATGTTTGGTATCAGGCATGAGGCCATCTACACTCTAAACCCCAGACCCCAGACCCTTAACCCTAAACAGTGCGATGTGCGTGCTAAACCCCAAGCCCCAAACTCTCAAGATTGGCTCGGTTGCAGGATCCAGGATCACCCATGTCGCCCATGTCTGCACAGGCGCCGACAACGCCAGCATCCCCAGGCGCCAGGAAGTCGCTAGTTGAGTTTAGAGCGTGGGGTCTAAGGGTTGGGGGTGCAGGGTTGAGAGCTTGGGGGTTTAGGGTTCAGGGTTCTCAGTTTAGTGTAGGGTTCGGGTTTAGAGTTTGGGATTTAGGCTTACAGAATTTGGATCAAACACTTCCTCCTCGGAATCTGAGCTGGTCTACAGGGCACGTTTTCCATAATTCAGGAGCATGGGCCATGCGGGTTAGGGCTCAGGGCTAGGGAGTTTAGGGGAGTTTAGTGGCCTGTAGGGATACATGGAGTTCGCGGGGGTTGGTGGCTTAAAGGGTTTGATTAGGTCCTCAGTTCTTCTGTGTCGCCGGAGACCTACCAAGAATGTTCGTTTGAATTTCTTTTGGGGATCTATACTGCAAGCCAGCCCCTACAAGAGTACTCTCAATCCTGAATTATGCTCAAGGGGTTCTTGGGAGCCTTGGCATGGGAGTTGCCAGGCATTCTGGCCCCCTCTGAAAGTCCCCATCATAAGTCTTATAGTATTATGAGGTATGGTATGGAGACCCCCACTTGGACAATCCCACATTGACGATTCCCGTTACACCAAAACCTACGCCCTAAATTTTGGCATATGCAGAATCCCAGGGCGCATGCAAGACTGGAGAAATGGTGTTTCCTAAATTCAGGGTCCTTGTAAAGGGGTTATAGGGGTATAAAGGGCTTGTCTGGAGGGTGACATAGGGTTCTGGGACCCCCTACTATGGTAACTGCCGTTGCATAAGATTGGTGGAAGCTCAGGCTTTAAGCATGAGCATTTGTTGGATATGTTGGTCAGTGTATTCCAGTTTTTTCGGATGAGTTCTCTGCATGTGGGGTATCTCTTACAGACCCTGGCACTGGGTTGTCCCACATAATTATTCAAGAGTCTTGAACTATTGGCAGAGCCATAGTTTGGAGACCCTACGTTGAGGGTAATTAGAACACAAGTATAGCCTGTACTTATTTCCCAAGTATTACGAAGTTAGGGGGATTGAGGCGTCTAATTGGGATAGAAGTACCTTACAATCTACTGAAATGGCAGCCATTCAAGATGGCCTCTGGCTTTCACGCACCCAAGAGTTCCTTGAGGCCTACTCCACCCCTGCGCAGGGTGGGAGGCAAATTTGACACAATGTGTGTCATCTTAGCTGTCATTTTGCACGTGCAACTGCGGCAGCAGCAGGACCTGGCAACTTACCTGCTTTTCGCAGACCTTAAGCAGGCTTACGACACAGCCAGCCATGATGTTATTCTAACGACATGTTACCTGGCTGGGGTAGTGCAAACTGAGTGGAAGTTGCTCCAGGACTTTCTCTTAAGGGACTCAGCATTTGTGACGTTGGGAAGTGCTGTCTCTGACATTCTTCTCTTGAGGGCTGGAGCCCCTCAGGGAAGGAAATTTGCAGTGCACGCTTTTACAGCCTTCATGCGGTTGCTCCAGGCCGTTCTTACTAGTGCCTGCAACCCGGCTGCAACTGTGCTGCCTGACTTTGCAGCAGATGCCATTTCCGGCCTTTGGGCCCACCTCACGCCGCTGCCCTTGGCACCCATCCGGCATGGCGTCATGTGTGCAGCGTCGGCTGCGCAGCATCTTGCAAATGCCTGGTCGCGTGGGGCCTCCCCAACAGAGATGAGACGCATTGCCATCCATGCCGTAGCTGACATGCCTGTCCACGAACGCATTAAGAGTATGGAGCTTTTGGGCTCGCAGCACTTGGGCCCGCTGCTCTTCATAGATGATGTGGTGGCCTCATTTGCTAGTGCAAGGGATGTGGAATTTGCTGCCAAGGCTGGGCTGGAAACGTTTGCCCAGATGGTTAAAGCTTGCT
>CAJNIZ010047959.1:99770-112208 GCA_905231905.1 Symbiodinium pilosum | reverse complement strand
CCGGGGCGCCAAGATTCAATTTTTTCTTGATTTTTTAAATCAAATTTCTTTTTGATGCTTAGCAAAATTTTGTTTGATGCGTCAGCCTCCCTACAGCCCCTGTGCAACAGTCTTTGCAGTGCCACTTTTGAGGTTCTCAGCCATTGGGAGGAGGCGAGGGGTGTTGAGTCCCCAAAACGTTGATCCTGTTTGCTTCTTCGCCTAAGCCCGGAACACCTAAACCCCAAATCCGAGGAATGAGCCTGTTTGCAGATCAATTTTTCAGATGCCCTGCTTTGCCTTGAAGTGCAGAAGATGCAGGGGTGCTAGCTCCGAGCTCTTCGGGGTCCTGCGGCCCAGCATGTCAGCACGCGGACTGCTCACAGTCACAAGGAAGCGGAGACAAGCTATTGTGGTTTAATATCTTCGAATAAACTCGCTAGAGTTGGGGAAGTGAAACACCGTTCCATTTGCAGGCCTGTTTATACTTTCAATCCCGGAGCACATCAATCCCGTGTTGAAGCTCAATCCAAAAAGCACCCTCCCCATAATTTGGCCGCAGGAACATTGGTTTTGGGCTTTAGGTTCAGGAAGAGCATGGCTAGCAGCGGGAAGTGGAAGGCTTGTCAAAACTCTAAGTTACAAATAAGGTGCTTCAAGGACCCCTTGGATTTGGAAATGGGCTACTGGAGCCTGTACGAGCCTTATTTTTATAGCTTGCCTGGCAACGCCACCTACTCCGCCCCTTGCATTCCTCCTTCATCCCGCGTATTCGGGGCTAAGTGAAGCTTATCACATCTGGAGGGAAAGCCTAGGGGGCCAATAGTTCAGGAACCCTGAGCCCTAAACTTAAACCCTAATTGCTCCCAAACCTTGGTCAATCCAAAAGCCCAACACCTCATCCTGAAGCTCTACACGGTGTAGGTTCAGCCTCCGGTGCACGATGAGGAGATGCCCAGCGGGGTGTGGGGCAGTCGTCCTTTGTCGGTGATGCATCAACTAAGGTTTCTCTGTTTAAGGGCTTAGGGCACGGGACCTTGCCTAATGAGGAGGGACCAACTCATGCAGGAGTAACAGGGCGGGATGCCGTATTCGCGGGGCCGGCGCTCAACGGGCCATTGGGTATGCCAACTTCCTACCATCGCCTGGCCAACACAGGCTTCCATGTCGTCCAAGTCACCGCCGAGTGCATGCAGTACATGCAGTACAGGGAGGTCGATGGGACTGGAAGTGGGTCGCATGCGGCAGCTTGCTGCCTAAAATTCTCAATGCAGGGGCCAATTGGCTTCCCGTGGGCCGAAACCGCGAGCGAGATGGCGCCATACATCAATCAGACAGGTGCGTCAGGCTTCTTTGGGCAGATGTCTGCCACGATCATGCAGGAAGGGAGGCAATCCATCCAGTACTGCGGGGAAGCTTTGCGCGCCTTCTGCTCATAAACCGCAGTGACCCTGCCGAGTCACAACCCAGGAATCTGGGTTGTGTGTTGGATATCAAATTACGGGCGTGCTTTCAATAATCAAGAAAACCACATGTCAGAGGTCGATTCAAGAGGAGCTGTCCCAAGCAGTAGCTACTCTGCAAGGGGCAGGGAAAGATCGACGTGTGGTTTTAGACTAGTAGCTTGCTCGTGGCCCCAGGAATGGGATGTAGGGAGTAGCAGAAGGTGTCATGAAAAAACTACATATTGGAATCCATTTCTCCACCCCCTACTAACAAGCAGCAAGTAGAGAGCCATCTGGGAAATTGTAAGGGCAGCTCCTTTGCGTTTTGAAGTGGGCAAGGTATCTCGACGCCACCCGACTTCACCACCTTACATGGTGGCTTACAAAGAAGAAGGGCCCCAACTTTTGATTCAGGTTGTGCAAGAAACCTCACTTTTTTGAAGTTTTCGCAGCATCTGTCAGCCTGTTAAGAATGCCGCCTTGCGACTGTCAAAAGAGGCCTTTTGTAACCCTGAAAAACAATGCATGGGGTTATATAGCGGGCTATATAGGGATAGATGGAGATAGTAGTACATAAGGGGATATTGTTAACCCCGGCCTCCACTTGGAGAATCAAATAGAAAAGAACATAGAAAATGGCATGGGGAATGGGGTTTTATGTAGGATCATTGTAGGTAAGAGGAGGGCTTGGGTAACTCCAACGCCCAAGGCTATGGTAGTTATGGGGTCCTAGTTTGTCGGCAGCCTAAATCCTAAACCTTAAGCCGCGGATTATGGGGTCCTACTTTTGGATGTAGGGCTTCGGGCTTGGGATTTAGGGTCTAGAGTTTGGCGCTCATGTTGTGGGGTTAAGTTTGGCTGGCCCTAAACTCTCCTCCCCGGATCCTGAAATGATGGAAGTTTGAGATGTGCTTTTGCAGATGGGCTGCGTACTAGCTAGACGTTTGACAGTTATGGTTTCGAAGGTTTGCTAAACGAGTAAGCTATCTAGGAATGTACAGGCTTAGAACGCTACATATTAGAGACTTGCATGACTTAAGGAAACTACACTACCAAAGTTCCAAAGGTTTAGGGTACTTGGACTCGGGCAGGAGTTTAGTGTCAGCCGTATTCCTATGCAAGAAGCTAAGACCAGGCCTGCCGAAGCACGGAAGGTTCCGCTTGGAGCCGCACTGTCATTCGCAAGCACAAGAACTGGGTTTGCGTTTAGGGAGAGACACTTCTACTTGAGATCTCTCATTTGTCCGTGCTTGGAGCCACCATCTCAACAAACCTATGGCCACGCATGGCATGGAAGCGCATGGAGCTAAATTGTAGGGATCTCATCCGACCTTGCCCCAAGGGGCGATCAACATGGCAGACTGCGCCCCAATTGCCTTCTTTCCAGCTTAATCCTTTCTACACTCACATTGTAAAAGTCTTTAAATCAACGTCAAGGACAGCAATACGTGTTTCCCAGAATCCCTCAGTAATTAAGAGCAAACAATCAGCCAGCTGTTGACCTCAGCGATCTCCATGTTGCTTTGAACCTGTTGCCCACAGCCACGTAAGATTGGCAAATTATAGCAAGAATGGAGAACCAACTGGGACATGAAATGGACAAGTAGATAGTACGGAGGAAAGACCTCATCCCGGCAACAGACCGTGATACGAGCCCCTGTCCAGTAAGGTTTACGGAAATCTACAGAACTAGCTGGCATCCATTCCTAAATCGCAGATCTCAATATCTGTGACCATTGACTGAGGAGATGTACCTGAAGCGCTTCTCGGAGGGTTCATATCGTGGTTTGGAAGACATCCGAGCTAATCGGCCTTGGGTTTGTGGATGGCTTTCAAAATCCCCTATGTAAACTTCCAAAATCCCCTATGTAAACTTTCAAAATCTAGTAAACTTTCAAAATCCCATAGACCCTAAACAGCCAAAGTGCCAGCAAGCAGTATGCCTGCAAGGAGCTGTCCCTTGACTGCAAGTGCAAGGCACGCCTCGTGGACATGGCCAACTCTGCCCCGTACGGGCATTTCCACCACTGGGGTCCCAGTATATATGCTATTGGCTAAACTCCTTAAAGGGGGGTTGTAGGGGATTATACGGGGGAGTATTTGAGAAGTTATGAAGGGGGATACTAGGAGCTCAGACTATGGCTCATATAGTCAATTGTTTGCTAACCCTTATTGTAGGGACCTCCGAAGCCTTCATCGCTCCACATGAGTCCAGTATGAAATTAGTGATTGACCAATATTGTTTCTCCGAACTACGAGCCCAGATGCCAAGCACCGCCGGGGGTTAACTAGCAACATCTTGAGCTTCAGCCTCATGCCCAGACCGCAAGAGGATCTAGAATCTAGAAAGTGGATCCCTTTTGGAAGTCTCCTAAGAGTCGCAACGTTGCACGCTAAAACCTAAGCCTAGATGCTGGGATCCGCCTTGAGGGTTCCTGAGAATAGCAACGTAGTAGCCACCAGTACCAAATTGGGCATTCCACTTTCTGGATCCTCTGGGCTGTTGGTTTAGGGTTGGTTCAGGATTTAGGGTTTGGGCTTAAGGTTCAGGGGTACTTGGGCACAGAGAACGTTGTCTCCAACAGGGCTCAGCGAAAGTTACCGAAAAAGAGTGCTCGTGATCTAGGTCAAAAGACTAGAGAAGAGTCAAAAGCTGTTCCTGAAACTTGTATGCTTCCTTGCTGGATTGCCCCCATGGCCCTGAGAATGAACACCCGCCTGCTACATCATAGAGGTACCGTATAGGGCGGGCTTCTTATCTGGGAGTTACCCTAGCCCCCTGCCGTGCCTGCCTAAGTGCTCCATTTCACGAGTGGCTTTCTGAACCTCAATAAGCGTAGTACCACTTCAAAATCTTAGGCCAAGAATACTATATCAGGTTTGGGGCCTCGGATTTGGGACTTGATCGAAAAAGAGGACTTGCAGTATAATAGCTACAGTTTCTTCCCAAGTAAGATGAGTGGGTGCTCTTCTAGTGCCAACAATGAGGGCAAAGGTCTCTTTGAGTTGAGAGGATACAGTTTCTAATTTTGAAAAGCTCATGATTCATCCGCCCAAGGTAACACACGTGATTGCATACATTGTAGAAACACCTGAAACCCTCGGTAAAATGACAGCAGACAATATTAGAAGCGGTGACATAAGTCGCCTTGGATGAAACGGAAAATGCATGGGTTAGATCATTGCTGGGTTATTGCTAGGCAGGGATTACAAAGGGTGTTGGAAATCAAGGGCATGTTTCTTTGCAGTTGCATGGCAGGCATTTGAACGCATAGAAGATATCTGAGGAGCATGTTCTGGAGACTACACGGGCCAAGGAATCCCAGGGCTATTTCCATGGCGCTAAACCCTAAACTCAACGGATTTCAAGCTGGACCCCTTCGGTTGGGCTTTAGGGTTCGCAGAGCCTTTGTCAGGGAGTATATGGTTTAAGGCTTGGGGTTCAGACTTCATATTGACGTCATTTTTGGGTCCGGCTGCTGGGTCCTAAGCCCTAAAAAAAAGCCTTAGGACACTGAAGCTTCTCCAGCGGGAGCAGAACCACAGCAACGTAGAGGATGCTCGATTCTTCGGCGAGGCGCGATGCGGGGTTTAGCCTGATGCTGTTGCTGAAGGGGGAGCTACGGACTGAACATACGGTTTAGGGTTTAGATTAGAGCGGAGGAGTGGATATAGGTACCAGTATAGGGGCAATCCCTTCCCCCTAATATGAAAACGTCCTAATGTCAAAAAGATAGGTTCAGAGGCCTAAAAATCCTGAAGACTATTTCCAAAAGGGGAAGAGTTCTTTTTAAAAAGGGCCACCTATAATGAACTAGGGGGTATTCGTGAGGTCATTAGGGGGATATAATGAGAAATACGAAGGAGTTTGGGATCCCCTTGATCTGAAAGTTCCGTTTTGTTTTTCATATCGTTTTATAAAGGAAATCATATAGGCATGAATGCGATGTCAACTGATTTCATTACCGCTTTAGCCGTATTTGATTTGATTGTAATTACATTTCAGTCGTGAAGCACTTCATCTTAATTTGATTTCAAGTAGATTTTACGTGGCTTTATGTCGAATTCAGTCGGTTGGTTTTAATTGGATTTTCAATTCGATGTCAATGGGTTTTAATTGGATTCTAAGTCGATTGCAATTGGTTTTAAGTGGGTTTAATTCGATGTCAGCTGAGTTTAGATGGAATCTTAATTAGATTTCAACTGATTACAAATGGATTGGAATTCGATGTCAATGGGCTTTTAGTTGGATTTTAATTCGATTCCAACAGTTTTAACTGGTTTTAGATGGTTTCGCTTAATTCGTAAGTGGATTTCCACTCGTTTGTCAGTAGATTCCAATCGGAAGGTGTTTAAAAGGGCTTGTAGAGACGGCTGTACTTGATGGCCCCGATTATTTACTATTACGGGCGGGGGGGGAAGGTCGTTTAATGTTGGGGGGAAGCGGTTAATTATACATGGAGATTATATTGGGATTATTGTAGGGATCCACTCCCCCACTCTCCCTCAATCAGCAGTAGGTCAGGGTTAGCCTTGCGATTGAAAAGGAATGTTCACTTGTACAATTGTACGTTTGGGGCTAGGGTTAAGATGTAGGTTTGGGGGCCAAGGGTAAAGTTGTAGGTTTTGGGGTTCAGGGCCGCGGGTTTTGGGCCGGCCCTAGACCCTAAACCCGTCGGGTCTCGAAGCCTTGGCTGAAGGTATTGGAAGAAGTCTTTCATGAAGTCTCTTAGAAGAGTTGAAGAAAGAGAGTTGTAAAACATGTTCCAGGATGAAGACCTAGACCCAGAAAGGCTAAGGCTCATGTTTCTTGTTCTTGATCTACGGGAACGAGAATGCCAGGAGTCAACAGATATCCACAGTCTCAGTTCTCGCATTCGCAATTCCCCACCCCCGTGCCCTAATGGGGTCTAATTCCTTCGAGTCTCACCCAAGACTTCCGGCGCAGCCTCTAGCCTCTAGACATCTTTAAGCAGATCCAGTTTGGAAGCACCAAGCAGCAATCAGCCCACCATTTTCTTTACCATCTATCCACAGAACCAGTCAACTTTGAACCCTTTCAAGGTTTGAAGCCATACCCTATAAGGCTCCATGTAGGTACTATTTATAGGGTTTAGGGCCCCATGTAGGTATTATTTAGATAGTTAAAGCCCCAGGGATACCTCTGTATCCGACAGGTGGCGGAGTACATTGACCTCCTGCAGCTCGACGTGGCGCGGAACAAGAAGTACCGCATGGACGCAGAGGACTGGACCTGAAAATAGAGAAGCCAGTTTAGGTTTTAGGGGTTTAGGGTTTAGGGTTTAGGGTTCAGTGTGTAGGGTACCAAGACAATACCGATCCTACATGGTAGTTTCCCAACATAGGGGCACCCCAATATAGACCCCAAAAGATTATAACCCTCATCATGGGGACCCCAGAAAGGTACCTCTAATCGTGGGAACCCCCCCCCAAATAATGTAATGACAAGAGGGATAAGAATGACTATCCTAATGACACCTCTTGCTGAAAAGTCAGGGCTGGTGCATTCCAGTCACCCTAATAATTGCACGTCCCCAACAATCTTAGTAGTGAATCTTCCCCTTCATTTCTGATTAAATTGTACTGGTGTGGTTACTTTAAGGGCGCTGGGGGGTCACGATTAGGGGGCATTCGTAACAACAACCTCAATCAACAAGGTATATGGTTAATAGGTCAGGTATATGCCCAAGGACCTCCAAATCCCTAAGTTCAAAACCTTAAAAACAGATTGTCTGAGAACCGGGGGGTCCTGTATTGAAGGAGTTTCTGCTTAGGGGGTCTGTCCTATTTGGGGATGTGCACAGGAATCTGCCCTAATAGTAGGGTCTAGGACGAAATGAGGAGCATTCTGTCAAGTCCCATACTGGTGGATCGCACTTTTGACTTCAGAGATTTTCTCAGGCTCACGTGCCTCATGCTGAAAACCTTTGCTCAGATTTCCATCGGGCTGTGCAGCTAGACACGAGCGGACAATTGGTACCAAGGTTGTGAATAACTTCAATGTCTGGCTGCACGTTGTCTTGGAAACGGGAATGGGATTTTCATGTGCGGTGGAGCAGCTGCTTATTAGGGCAGTTGCAATACCATGACATCATATTTCCCAGTAGGGTTCAGTACGTTGCCTGATCATCTTGGTCTTACCATGGCAGTATCACTATAAGCGTTTACAGACTTGTGTTTAGTTTAGCCAAGCCTGTACAGATCGTGCAGTGGTTGGAGGCAGTCTTTCACCATTTAGAATCCCCAAGACACTGCCATCATGGGATATAGGGTATACAAGGTGATGCGAGGTTTCCCCCATCCACAGTATGAAGCCTCGCTGGCTGCATTTCCCGCTTTCGCCTGGGCTTCTGGGGTGCCGTCAGGAGCGAGAGCGTGTGGTGACCAAAGGCCTTGTGTGCCCTTCCTGTGGGTTATCCTAACCCGCTCTGGGGTTTAGGGTCGGGGATTTCGGGGTTCAGAGTTTCAGGGTGTGGAGTTCAGGGTTCTGGAGGTGAGGTACCATTGCGGACTTTGAGACGGGGGTAGATATACATAACACAGGAAATACCAAAGGATTCTTGCAGTACCTATGAACAATAATCGGAGAACATTTGGTGAGAAGCTTCCCTTGACTCCCTACCACAGGTTTAGGCTTTAGTTTTTGCACAAATTCCTAAACCCTAAAACCCCTAAACCCTGGTCACCTTACCCAACCCAAAGCCAAATGTTGGCTTACATCGAGACTTATTCCAAGAGGGTTTCGCTGCAGCTTACTGAATACCTCTAGTTTGGCGAGAAGTTTGCTCGTTACTTACAGTTTCGTTAGCTGAACGAATGCTCTATGTTTGGTGGATCCCCCACCCAGTCATGGTGACTATAACGGATAATGAAGATTATATTTGTGTCATACTATTTCCTATTATACCACTATTACAGGGTGGGGGGGTTCCTCCTAATCTCTCTGGTTCTGAAGTGGAACCTTCTTTTGCTCTGATCTCTTGCTGGCGGGAGAGGGGGCGCCATATGTTGAGCGTCCGAGCCACAAAAGTACAATCATAGCTTGAACTGAGAGCAAACCCACAGATTGATAAGGTGATTTTGGTAACCCCTACCGCCAAAATTAGAACCCTAATAACCATGTAGGGGGTTGGGGTTACCAAAATGTTTTTATTACGGATCTCCAAGGCAAGAACCTCGTTTGCTGAAGAGTTCGAATAAACTTACTCATCACTGCTTCCGCAAGTTGCACGTTGGTTGTGATAAAGCTTTGTAGTGCTCAAGCCTGACACCATGCTACCTGCCATCCGGATCCTGCGAAATGCCTGTGGAAGAGCTGCGCAGCCCTTAGCCCAAAAAAAACCAAGGCACACTGTAGAGGTTTCAGGGTTTACCAATACCCTGATCCCTGAACTCTGAACCTTCTTTTGGACTGGGGATTGTTTTGCATCCTGCTTCGGCCATGCAACTTTAGGGCTCACCAAAACATCTCTAGACCCTAATCCCTCGACCTGAGTCCCTGAAGCCACGCAGGCTTCATGGAGAGGGAGATGCGGTATGCGCAGGAGATGCGAGAGCTACTCTGGCGCAGAACCATACATGGGGTAGGGCTTGGCATTGAAGCAATTAGGGGGCTTTCATTGTGGGTTTTGGTGTCTGTGTGTACTTATACGTACATATACATATGTATGTTTGGGTTTCTCACGAACACTGGTGATCACTGGTGAGTCATGTATTCGGCGTCCAATTGGGATTCTCGTATTGTCGTTAATTCCCAATTTGACGGGCTAACCTTTGATACCATTCTTGGCGACCCAGGGCCATGAACACCCCATGAGTCGCTAGTTATGCGCGATCAATACCCGTACTAGGACATTTACTTGGACAATTACAGATACTCTAAACCCTAAACTGGCCTGTAATTACCTGGGACATGGAAGTAGGAAACCGGACAAGCAGATCACCATGGCTGCGCACGTACCGCCTTCAAACGATGCAGCCTTCCTTACTGGTGGTTAGTAGGGAATAAGGAAGTGTAATCGCTATGTGTCTTTATGATATAGTCCTTATTCCCTACTAACCACCAGTACGCTTAGGGCTACTTAGGATTTGCCGCTTTGGGTTGGGGGTGTGGGGTTTAAGGTCCTGGTTCTGTACCGCGCGGGAGCATCGTTACTTGTAGCCCCAAAGCACGGCGCCCCGTCCGAGGCTAGAGAACCTCTTGGCGAAAGCAAAAGCCGAGAAGGCACGGTGCTGCTTTTTCCTTATTCCGGACACGTTCGACAGGCCTTCAGGAAATCACCGAACCCTGAAGGAGGTTGCCTCAAAACTTGGCCAAACATTTCTGGAATCCCGTCCACCAATTCATGCTTGGTCAGCCCGGTCAGGATGATGTACAGTTCCCGGTACTTAGAGTTCAGCTTTACGGGTCGTGCCTTTCAGTCGACTGCTCTGGGATCATCATCATCATCATCATCATGTAAGGGTTTCCGTGACCACCCATGTTTTCAGCTGCTACGTCTGTGGGAATCCAGCAACCACAGGAGCGTATTCACACCTTGGCAGACATCATGTAGCGGACTCTCGGAACTTTTGGAGGATCAACACCCAATCGTGTGGCATGGCGGGGTATCAGAAGAGATTCAGGATCCCCCTTAAGGAGTATACAGTATGCCAGTGTATATATAGGGGCTCAGGATTGGGAGCGAAGAGTTTAGGGTCCAACTGTAATGCCATGACTTCCGCAACTTTGTTGCAGAGTCGTTGTCTTGGAGCTGCAGGAACCTGGTGCTCGATGTCTGAACCTAGTCCAGGAAAAACGCCTGAAATTCCCTGTAATCCCGTCCCCCTCATTTTAAAACTAGGCACCTCCTTAATGCTAAGTATATCTATGTATTATAGCTTAGCAGAATGGGAATCTTGGAGGGCTTTCAATATTAGGGGCGCGGATTATGAGGCCTACTGCTTGTAAGCTTAGGGAATGCGCGCATCTGGGAATTTAGGTGAGGGAGCGCTGATGCATGTTTGGTACATGTCGGCTCAGACAGGTCTTTGGTAACAGAGCACCCCATGACACCACCGGTACGGGACCTAGGATTGGGATAACAAAGTAAACTGCTCCTTCTCATCGGAATGGTGGCATCTCTGGACCACCCAACCCTTGCTTCGTGGGTTTAGGGTCTAGGAGGTGCCCGTTCGGGCAAGGGGTTGCGAGGCGGTCTTGAAGCCTTAGACCTGACAGCCATGAACTGCCTCACGCGCTGCGCGCAGCGTTGCTTGGTTGTTGTTGTGCAAGCTGTTTCTAGTTCCGATTTTCAGGCTGTTCGCACAATTTGTGGTCTTTGTTTTGCTACCAACTCAATAAACCCAGTAAATACATGCGGCAACAAAAACGTTGGGCTACCACAATGTGCTCGCAACTAATTTTAATTTTGCCAACTACCCATGTCTCAGTTGCAAGCACGGCCGCCTGATTTAAACCCATACTCTGTAAGCTGTACTTAGGCGGAAGGCGCGTCCCACAATAAAATGTCTCTTCCCACATTGTTAGCGACAAGCAGCGAACCCCAGCACTATGCTCCGCAAATCCGAGGGGTAGAAAAACAGGAAAGGTCAAAGGAGCATGATTCATAATTGCAGCTCTTTGGTTCATTTGTGTCATGGCTGTTCTTCCTAGTTCATGTCGCTCATGTGCCGATTATGCAAACTCCAAACGGTTTGCAGAAACCCTAAACGCTAAGAAGCTTCTTTGGTTTATGCGGCCGCAAAAATCTGAGAGCCCAGCCCATTTCTGAATCTCTAAGTTCTCAAGCCCGAGCTTGAAAACTCAGTAAGACCTCAAAATTCTGAACCATAAGCCCCCGAACACCGCAGACTTTAAACCCCAGAGCCTTTACTCATCTCTGGTGTTGGACAAGGCTTGGCACGGAGCCTCCCAGGACAGGCACCAAGAGGAAGCCTCTCTGCTCCCAGCGTCTCCCTGGGCCCGACGTCATCCTTCTTCCAGCAGCTTAGCTTAGAGTTGTTTAGGGCTCAGGGTTTCGGAGAGGTTGGCTGTTTTCGGGTTTAGGGGTTAGGATTTAGGGGATTTGGAGCTTAGGCTTCGAGTTGTAAGAGCGGTTGGTTCAGTGTCCAGCGCTTTGAACTCTAGTAGACACGTCGCGTAGCAGTTTTAGAACAGGAACAGGAGGAGTTGTAGGCCTGTATACCCCCATTGACCCAGAAGGAGTAGGAGTTCACCCAGCTTGTGAACCCACCGTACGAAGCAGATCAGCAGCAAAGCCACAAAAAGCTCAGGAATAACAGTGACTCTTCAGAGGCCTTGCTCGGAAGAGTGGGAACAGTCATGACAAGAAATGTGCAAATGGAAGATCGTATTTACAGTAGTTGCAGCAGCAAGAGGCGGAGTTGTAGTAACAATCGGAAGCATGAGGAGGACTAGAGGTAGTCTGTGACATTGCGGATGAAAGTACGAGTCGTCAGCAGAGCAGTATGAAACCAGGAATGGTACTGTCAAGAGAAAAAATACATGCCTCCTGTCCCGGGGCCCGGGGCTATATTCTAGAGTTCATTGCTGAGGCTTTCCAGTGGATACTTGTTTTTGCACGCTTCCAGACAAGAAGTAAAGGTAGTTGCAGCAGTATGAACTTAGCAATTCTGAACATGATGTTCTTTTGAAATACGTGTGCGTTGCAGGGAAAGGCAAGGACAGCTTTTGTTCATGACCATCGCAGTCCTTATTGTCATCAGGCTTACACTGGCATAAGATATTAGCAGCCCAACCTGACGCCGAGCTCAAAGACATCTGCTGCTTTCCTGCACGCTGGCTTAAGCTATATAACCGGTAGAAAGCCTAACAATCCTATCTGACCTTGACCAAGCCCTTGACCTAATCCCCAAACCGCAAGCCCGAAACCCCAAACCGCCCAAACCCTAACCCGTACAACCCAAGCCTCGGTCAATCCCCCATCCAGTCATGGGTACCACAAAGGACTATTGTAGGTACATTAAAGCC
>CAJNIZ010047959.1:84381-99456 GCA_905231905.1 Symbiodinium pilosum | reverse complement strand
GGGTTTAGGATGCCGGGTTCAGGGTATAGGGTTTAAGAATCAGTTTGCGGGCTTTGGGGTTTCTGGAGCTTTGGGCTTAGGAGGTGTAAGGCTGCTTCCAGCTAACATCTCTGCTTCAGGGTGTGCACGACCCACCTTAGATTGCCTTAGATTAAGCGGTTGAATTAGGAGACCTTAGGTTTGAGTTGTTGAATCGAGGGTTTAGGTTTTAGGGGACCTTAGATTAGAGCGGCTGAAGGAGATCTTAGGCGTGTGGGAGTCATTAGGGGACACTCACAGCTTTCTTAGTCCGGGGATTTCCAAGTCTTAGGGATCCTGTTTTGTGGAGCCCCTATACGAGGGATCTTAGTATTCTCAGGGTATAGATAGGGTATTGCTCCCACTCAGTAGGAGCTGGATAATAAGGATAATATATTTATATCTAGCCCTTTATTATCCCAGTTATAAGCCCTAAATCCGAAACCCTAAACGCCAAACTCCAAACCCTACTGGGTGGGGCAACTCATTTGGGAAATGCCACCTTGGCGAAGACCTAGGAGCAGCGCCTTTCTTCAACTCCGCAGCGCGAGGGCGTGGTTCGGATTTCCGCCAAAGCTCTCCACCACGCGTTGCTTTGTCCCCAAAGTCGTGTTGGCCTGAAGTGATTCTTAATCTCTAGAGCCTCCCCTAAGTAGATAGAATATGGGGTATATGGGGATCTTATTATAATATACTCAAAGCCATATTCTATCTGCCCAAGGGGGACTATAAGCCTAAATCCTAAACCGTAAACCGTCTTGCTTGTTGTAAGCCCCCCAAACTCCTACTATGGGGTTATGAATGGGCATAGTAGGAGTTTGGACTATAGCTCATACGTTAAGGCTTAGGGTTACGGCTGTATATCAATCCCGTCCACTTTATTTTGAAGTTCCCCAACCCCCTAGTGTACCATATTCCCATGGAGGTATATGTTCTGATTTATAGGGAACCTTCAGCATTGGGGGATTGCGGTCCTTTTAGGGGAAGGGATGGCTCCATGCTGTGCCACATACTTTGCATTGCTGTAGTAGAACGACAAACCAGAGGAGTTACCAGCTTTGTTTGCAGGTCAGGTTTAGATTCTTTCACTTCAGGGTGTGGAAAATTGCAGGGGTCAATTGAGTAGCATTTGAGTTTTGAGGCCTAATTCCTAGAGGTTCGGGTCTGTGCCAGAGTAGGATCCTTCGTGGAGAGTGTTTCATAAAAATGATGTAGTTTGATGGGGGCTAGCTGGAGCATTTGCGGTTTCGCAAGTCATGTTTCCGTGTGTATATCTTCAGGCTGTGCTTCATGACTGTATGTCTTGATTAGACTTTAGGCGGGCTTGGGTCTAGTGGTAAGAGGACGGTTTCACTAGTAGGGAAAGATAGCCTTTACGCTATCTGGGGGCATGTTCATGCCATCAGGGGAGCTTGCTATTTCTTATGCCTAGATGGAACCCCCCACCCTGTTAGAGTGACTATATACGATGATAAGGATTCTGCTTGGGCCTCTTAAATTCCTAATATACCACTATTACAGGGTGGCGGGTCCTCCTAACATATGCCAGGTAATATCTCTCGCTGTCAGAATAGCCCAGCCTTGTCGAGGATTGGAGAGTACATCTGTTTCAGGCACTGTCTCTGCTTCTGTGACTCCGCCAGGACCCGTCTCCGGTTTGCAGAGCTTTTTCTCTTTCTTGTTATCACTAGTAAATTTTCCCCAAAACTATCATTACCTTTCTGTCCTAACTGACGATTATTTCTATTAGTTAGCACTATTGTTACTCCTAGTACTATTCCTAGTATGGCTTTACTAGTACAATCTTATTACTATTCTTGTCATTAATTCTAGCTTCTCCTGCGCCTCAAAGAAGCGTTACCTTTGGTCGGTAGGAGACAGACGAAAGAAGCTGCGTCTAATCCCAGAAGAACCCCTACACGACCTCCCAGTAGATAAGCCTGATCCCTGAAACCTTAGTATGCCGTAAGCCCCAGACTAAACCCAAACCCATATATAGGACCATAATCATGGGTATGATGCTAGTACAACTATGCAGACCTAAACCCTCAGGTTACACCGGCATCCATTGCCATCCTGGTAGACCTTGGGGCTACCCGCACCCCACCAAGCGACAGGGAAAAGTCCCTCGGTCACCCAGTAATGCGTTTAAGGATGGGGATCTAGGAATGATGCCTTATGATTGGGTGGCAGAGAGCCTTCAGGATTCAGTCTTCGGGAAGGGGGTTTATTTCTGCCTTTTTGAAGTCTTATGTAGCTGGTAGAAGCTGTTGCCCTTGTTATTCGTGGGTTTACTCGGGGTCCTAGGTCAGAAAGCTCCCGAACGTCCAGCTCAAGCGGTGTCTTCGTCCGAAGACAGTCAAGTTTTTGAGTTGGTGGTTTGGGAAACACCTTTTTTTTGGGAATGCCTGACTTTCGGGAAACCAGGGATAGAGGATTTAGAGTTTAGCAATTTTTGCTTAGGGCTCTTTCACGCTCCCTCAAACAAGCATGGAACCCCCGAGAGTACCTTACAGCCCTGTGAAATCGAGCCTCTACCGGATTCTGGGTGAGCTTGGGGGAGCATAGCTTGTTTTACGAGAGCTGTTTGCTGTTTGTGTTGAGTGGCCTTGTCTGCGGGTTATAGTGGGACGGAAATGGAAGTCTCTAGAGCTGTAGAAACCTCTACACGGTATGGGGCAAAGAAATGGGCATGTCAAGCTTGTGGGCGCTGGTTGCTGCAAGAAAGAAGTTCAAGCAGCAGCAGCAAGCAGCTCGTGGGAGTTTTAGCGCTAAAAAAACCTTGTTCATGGCACCCTAAACCCTTGAACCCTGCAGACCACAGCCCTCAACCCTCACCTTAGGGCTCATACCACTCCTCCACACATTCTGTCTTTGAGAAAGGGATTTAATTCAAACTACCCTTTATATAGTCCTTAATTAGGGATCCCCCATACTCTAGGCATTTTACCCAGGATAAAGCCATAGGGTCCGGGAGTAGGGTTCAAGGCCCCCTGCCCAATTTTCAGAAACTGCCAAATGAAGTCAGGTGTGACTTCTCGGTTTCGGCATCTGGCGATGGACAGCTCCTGGATCTTCATTGCATCAGGAGCAGGTTTAGAGTTTCGCGTGTGTAGTTTTTGTTTTGTATTTTCAAGGTCTACATATACATACACATATGTATATACATATATATATATATCTATTTGTGGAAGGGTTGTTTATATGGCTTTTTTCTACCTCTTGGGGCTTGGGGCTTCTTATGAAATTACAAAAGCTGTCACCTGACAGCACATTCTGTCTTCGCACTTCGTAAGGTAATACAGGTCATGCTTGGTAGTTATGGTATTCTAGTATCTCAAGGTCATGCAGGGTTCCTAGCGTTGACAGCAGGATTCTTTTTTGAGTTTAAGCATGCATCCTTGTGGACAGTCTTGACGCATCCGCTTGAGAATTGAATATCTCACAGCAGTTTGCTCTCAGGAGTTTTTTCTGTTGTATATACATGAAGGATCCCCCGTCTCTTCCCAGTGTAACAAATACAGACGAAGGTTCTACTTGCGGCCGCCATTCCCACCCCGCATCAACCGAACGCTGGATGTCGAGAAGCCGGGTAAGGCGAAAAAGAACCCTTGGCCCACGACCCTGGGTCCATGTTTCAGGGTTCATGGCTTGGGGCTTAGGAGGATCTAGGGAGCAGGGATTTGCCGGTATATGTTACTTTGATTTCTTGTACAGCTTCGAAGAGATCTTCTTCCTCGATAACACGGGCTAAGGACCGTGCACAAAGACTACAAGCTCAAGTGGCGAAACATCGAGTTCCTTGACTTTCCAAGTCCAAAACTCTACGGGGTGCATTGCCGACTCTTTGCAGGTAAGTTTTGCTGGTTCCCTGACGCGTGGCCGCTTCCTTCAAGGTTTCCTATGGGGCTTTATTATGAGTTTCTCAGCATGACTACTCTAAAATCCTAAGCTCTAAACCGAGTTTGCAAGGCCCACCTGATACATTTATAACTTGTATGTCCTTGCGCGGGGGTCCTTAGTAGAAGAATGGTTTCAGGAGAATGAAGTATGTACAGGCACCCAAAATATTCAGAAGCCTTCCTATGAGTTTGACAAACCTTGATCCCTAAACACTAAGCCCCAAACGCTTTTCAAATACACGGGCTACAGTCCAAACTCCTTAAAGGGGGGTTCTTTAGGGGATTATATAGGAGATTGTTATGGGGGTTATGAAGGGGATACCAGATGTTTGGACTATAGCTCACATGGATGAACTCCTTAACTTCAAATGAATGGCGACCATAACTTGGAGAAGCTTTCTCAAGCGGACCTGAGAACCTCCTAGTTTCCATGAAGACCCCAGGAACCCAAAGTCTGATCTTAAAACCTCCAAGCCCCAAACCGAAACGTTGCTAAGTGAGATTCCAGGGTTAGCTGACCTCTACATTTTCACCCACAATAAACTCCACCACAGAGCGGGTACTTGAGCCTCTAAACCAGGGATTCAATCCGCTGAGGTACGTCTACGTGCCACAGTTAATGCGGAAGCCCTTTGGAGGACCGCACCAAAGGTGGGCCGGCCCTGTGACCAGGATTCTTGACCTGGTTTCAGGCTTAGGGTTTAGGATCTAGGCCTCACCCGAGACCCTAATCCCTAAGCCCTATTCAGGCTTGGGGCTTGCAATTTTTGGGGCATGGAGGGGCGTGGGCCTGGAAAAGAAGCTTGCTACCTTAGTAGGCATGAGGGCGGATCCTCACACTGCCTAATTTGAGATCCTTTCGGGTTTAGGGCTTAGGGGGTGTCACAAGATTAGTGGTACCATTTTGGAGGTCGCTATTATATAGACTATAGTATTTTGCGGTCTATATTGGGGTCCCCCTTTTCAGGGCAACTCCCATTTTTCAAGCATTGCCAGTGGAACGAATTGTGAAAGAAAGCTGCATCCCATTAGGAAGGTTGTTGGAATTACGATCCCTCTTTGGGTCCCAATAACCCCCAGTGTTTGGGGCTCCCCAAAATGGACCTTAATTTTGACAACCCCCATGTAGTATGCAAGTTCCTGTCACTTCTTTCTCGATGGATGAGGACGTCAACCGCATGTGGGGGGTTCTATAAACCAGGGTCCCCGGAATTATGGACACTACCTTGGAGATTGCCGTGTTTGTAAGAAACATATATCTTGGTGATTTGCCTGTACCAAAACTCAAAACCCCAGACCTAAACCGTAAACTTTAGACCTGAAGCCCTAAACCCGAAACTTTAGACCTTAAGCCCTAAACCCTAAACTCACAACCCCAAACCCTACATCCTAAACCTGACCCCTACGCCCAAAGCCATGACCCAGGGTGGAGCACCTCCAGAACGGCAAGACGAAGTCCGAGCTTGTGACACACGATGCCTTTGGGCTCACATGGGGGTTTCCCAAAATTAGGGGTTATATAGGGGTTATATGGGGGTTATATAGGGATATATTGGGGGGATAAGGGGTTTAGGGTTTAGGGTTTATGGTTTCCCAAAATTAGGGGTACCTTTTTGGGGGTCCCTATAATAAGGATTATAGTATTTTGGGGTCTATATTGGGGTCCCCCTAATTTGTTAAATTACCACATGGGCTATACTTAAAGGGGCTTTATATAGGGGAGTATTAAAGGGGTTATTAAAAAGGGGTCACTAGGAGTTTAGACTATAGCTCAATTTAAGGTTTAGGGTTTAGGTCACTAAGACTCAACAAGGAATTGTGCAAAGACAAAGTGCAACGGGTATCCCAACAAAAAATAAAGTGCTTGCACAATTTCTGCCAACTGAGGTCCGGCTCCTGCGGTGGTGACGATGGGGGATCTGCACTCTAAGATGAGGAGGTGCTATTTAGCAGGCGCATCCATGATCCATATTCCCTGCATGGGTCGTATCGTGTTGATACACATAGGTCCCCGACCAAGATGCCGAAGGCAAGACATGAAGAGAGACGAAGGCGGGCGAGGAAAAAGGTACGCCTGCGCGCTTCGAGGCCGCCTGATCGGCTTCAGGGAGGATTATAGGGCTTATTAAGGAGGAGATTAGGAGGTTAGACTATAGCTCAGATGGGCTTTAAGTCGGCTCCAGGCATGCGTGGAGTCTCAAGATGCCGTCGATCATTGAAAATCAGGGGTTGAAGGGTAGGGGCCCATCCTGATTGCAGGCCTCATGTGATGACCATACTACTGAATGAGGCTTCCTGAGCCTAGGTCCCTTGTATGTCCTGCATGAGTAAAGGCTTGCCCCAAAGCCTGTCGATCGGTCAGGCTGAAACGCCACTCCTTGGATCCCCTTCAGTTTTCAGAAGCCAAAGAGACCGGAAACAATTCATCTCGGTTGCCCAGAAACTCCCCCATGATCTCATGTTTGCCCGAAGATTTTGTACGATATTGGACGAGTAACATGGAAGGGCGAAAGGGGCTGTATAAAGGCAACTCGCATTTTCAAGGGGACCTGCATGGATAAGTTCAGCTGCATTGTCCTTCTTTGATGGCCTGGTAAGAACCTTGACCGAGAACCATACCAAACCCTAAGAGGGTCTGGGTAAGCTGTAAACCCCAAACCTGGCATCCCTGCACCTCAACATTATAGCCTCCATTTTCTTCGCCACTCCCTGCCTCTATCCCTCTGAACTAAAGCCCCCATAGAACCCGTAACCCCTCAACCCGTATAAAACCATCATACCAACCACATACCTGTCCAGGATGAAATAATCCATGACTCGGACTACGTGCAGCACGAAATCGACAAAGTTCGTGCAGAGAAGCCCTTTGTTTGCAAGCTATAGGGGACCAAGGAAGCCTCTCAACCCAAGCAGTTGCCCAGACCCTGGGTAAGGGTTCCAAATCACCCTATAGTAGTATAACGTACCATAATGGGGGTTCGACTTTCTGGATCCTCCCAGGGGTCTGGGTACTCATTCTGGTCAGGGTTCTTGTTGTAAACCCCGAGCCATAGACCCTCTCTTCCCGGGGTTCCCTATCCTCCAAGGTCCAAGACCATCGATGATCGGAACAAGATGGAAGAGATGGCGCGAGCTACCGCGGATCTTCGGATGATTTCTAGAAAACAATTAAAGTTTTATTGCTACATAATCTTTTCAAGTCATACACATGTAATTTGCTATAGGGCCCCCAAACCTACCCTAGTTCTATAGAGGGAAGATTTATGCCGAAAGATTTAACCCTACATGGGCTGACAGAGATCATTGTGGCGCGCAGTGCCGGTTGTGTCTTTGGGCTTTGCATGTTTCGTATGGGTATTCCATGAACCCTCACACACAGCGCAGAGAACATCGCGCATTCATTATTGTGATGCATGAGCTGCGGCCCTAAAGCCCAACCGTGAGCCAGCTCACCCTTTTCGCTTTTGTCTTTAGGGAAAATTCCCAACACAAGGCACCGGACAACAATGTAGAATCCTAAACCCTAAACCCTAAAGAAAATCGTCATGCGCCCGCTGCAGGCACAGCAGTTCTAACTCGGACTGGCCTTTTATACGGGTGGTTGTCACATTTATGGTCCCTTTTTGGATCCGTATTATGATGCGGCACCTAATAATGTTTAGGGTGCCCAAAAAGGGACCATAATTTTGACAACCGCCCAGATGATATTATGAGCATTCCTTTTATTCCTTCGATGGCGGGCTTCTGCCTAATCAAGCACATTGATGGGTTTGGGAGAGTTTGCTACTATTTGCCTAAGAGGCGCACAAACAAAACACATCTTCCTTACACGTGTAAGATAAGGATAATTTTTTAGGGTTCTTGAGCAAATAGTAGTTCAACTTTTACAGTAAGTTCCTGGAGATGGCGGTTCTGCGTTAGCTTGCGGAAGCCCTAAACCCCTTAACCACTAAGCCCTATAACGCCCAAACACTCAACCCCAAGCCCTAGACTCCCCACCCCCAACCCCCTAAGCCCCCAAGCCTTATAAAGCCTTTAATGTTTGTAACCCTAGCTTTTGGGACCCAAATACCCTTGTTAAGGGCCTTTTCCATGGCTTTTGGGCCCAAACCCAAGGGTGCAAACCCTGGGTGCAAAGGAAAACTCCCTGACAAACCTCGAACCCCAAAGCCTATACAACCCCTACACACCTGCAAGCTCCAGGATCGACTACGCGCAGACATCCGGGATGCCCTCACGATGAAGGCAGACCTGGCACCTTGGCACGGCTTAGGTTATGTAGAAAATGGAAATTACTATATGAGCTATAGTCTAAACTCCTTAAAGGGGGGGTTATATGGGGGATTATATAGGGGACTACTATAGGGCTTATTAAGGGGGATACTAGGAGTTGAGACTAGAGCTTATATCATAATAGGGTATAGTAATGTATAGTATATATTAGGGGTCCATAGGGGATAATGGAAAAGAAAATGGAAACTATTATATTATAATAGGGTATAGTATATATTAGGGTTATATAGGGGATAGTGGAAAAGAAAATGGAAACTACTATTTAGGGCTTAGGGCTTGGTTTAGGGCTTGGGGTTTAGTTTTTAGGGTTTAAGGCTGAGGGATACGTGTTCAGGGTCTAAGCCTGATTAGGTCCCTTTAATGGGGGTATAAGATTTATGGGTACCCAGGGTTTGGGCTTTGGAGGGCTCTCGGTTGAGGGTTTAGGGGTTTGGGTTTTCGGGTGTAGGGTTCTGGGGTTTCTGTCGTTCTGTTTTTCTGGTTATGAGGACCCAGTGGACTGGGTCTAGGGCTTATAGGGTTTAAGAATCACTTTTGCGACGGCTCCAGGACAAACGGAGAGGCTGAGGGTTTGGGTTTTAGGGGCGTACATTCCCCCACGCTGGTCTCCTTAGGAGTTATTTGCATTTTTTCTTATAGAATAACCCTCGGGAACTATGCAAACCATAGGTCTCAGGGGACTACGGTAGCATGGTAGCCCACATAGCCCCGTTTTACAAGGACCACAGTCTTTGTAGACTAGTTTTGGGATTTCATTTGCGGGAGAGCAGGGTTTGGGGTGACCACAGCTTCTTTGAGTCCCTAATTTAGTTGATTTTTGTAGGGCCTCTAAACCCACCCTAGCAGATTCTTAAACCCTGAACCCCGTGTAAACTCTAAACCGTGTCCTGAGCCAGGTGGGTTTTTGGGTTTAGGGCCTCTCGGAAAAGGAGCCTTCCTCAGAGGATGCCATAGGGATACTAGGGTTCAGGGGACTACAAAATGCGGGGCTCCTTCGGAATATTCGTGAGTGCAGATATTGGGTGTCCTTGCGCGAGAAGCATTACTTCAAAATTGGAGCATTTGATGCGTTGCATTCTATGGCCTTTGACATGGTATTAGAGAAGGGGTTTGAGGTTTCCGACATGAGCTACATTTCTTGAGGCCAGAGTAGAATGAATCTCAGCTCTGCATGCACAGTTCAAAAGCGTCGAGCTGATCCCCAGCATCTATACTACTGATTGCCGCTAAGGCTACCAGGTTCCACATTTGCCTTTTTGGTCCTAGGGCTCTTCAAATCTCCTCCCCGGGATGAAAAAAACCCTTCTGCCCCAGCTATGGCAAAATGCCAAAATACTTATAGGTACCCCTCCCGTGTAGTACCATTACAGTATTCGGCGGGCTGCGTGGTGATTCTTAGGGGAGGGGAAGGGGATTGTCATTTTCAAAGGGAGCACTATCATCTAAGGTTATACATTAATTTCGAGTAAAGTCTTGAAAAGAAGGACGAGAATCTCATTTGGTGCATGCTTAGAAACACTATACACTTGGAAGGTGAATGGTTGTCAAAGCTGTAGTGCAATTCTCTGAATGTGGCGGTTGTGAGGCCTTTACAGGACCTTGTGCGAGCTCAGGAGCCACCCAAGCCTGACCTGTATTTCAGGAGAACACCCTTCTTCTGAGCTTCGGTTTTTTCATAGGGTTTAGGGCTCCTGCTTGCAAGAGCAAACAAATCAAATCTTAGTAGGGAAGATCCACGCTAAGCCCCGCTCATTCGTGCAACCAAGGAGACGCAGATCTACAAGACCAAGAGGCAGCTTGTGCAGGGCTGCCGTGATTTTTCACCTCCACCCCCATCATCCCCCCGACGACTCTGAATAACAGATACTTAACCCCCCTAATTTAGTACCCCATTGTATAGTTCTCACTTTTTCATTGTAAGAAGGGCGGGGAGGTATAACCAAGTTTTTGGGTTGGGGGTTTCGCATTGAGGGGCTTTGGTGTGGGGAGCCTTGGTACAAGCGATGGCTGAAGGCCATCTACAGGTGGTTGGTTTTCACAGTACTCCCCCCAAACCCTAAACCTGCTACAAGAATTTCTATAAGATCAACAGAATTTGCAGGAGTGGTACTGACGGCCTATGGGAGACTACCAAGCAGTAAACTCCCCACCTGCAACAGGTTCAGGGCTTAGGGAAGTTTAGGGCTTAGGGGCTTCCTTGCTTCTAGATTCCTTGTCACATGTCTTTGGTGGCAACATAATTAAACCTTTGTGCTGAAAGTCTGGCAAGTTGTTCCTAAGCTGAGATACCCCAAGCCGTAGTACCCACGCACATCTTAAATAGGGAGCTATACGGGCGTCCATATCACTTTGGTGGTGGAAGAAGTGACGAGCTTCGGAGTTTGTGCAGCGCAAGAACAGCCCTCGGCCCCAACATTGTGGTGTGACTTCCAGCTCTCGGGTTTTGCATGCCAGCCTTTCACTTCCAGATTTACAGATTAGGGTTATATTGGAATAATGGAAAATAGAATGGAAACTACCATAGTACAATAGGGTATATATTGGGGTTATATTGGGATAATGGAACATAAAATGGAAACTGCTATTTAGGGTTTAGGGCTTAGGGCTTTATGTTGCGCATCCCATTGCAAGAGCGCGTCGCCTGCAAGGCGTAGCTCAAAGCACCATCCCCAGGTATGGTAGTTTCCAAAAACAGGGGTCGCTCCTGTACGATTTACCCCTAATTTTTTGGAGCCCTAATGCCTAGACTCTATATGCTCTTACAACACCCTGTGTACCTCTAATACCTGCTTTAAACGGAACCGGAAAATCTGCACAGCCCCAAGCCCTGAGCCAGCCAGAATTGCCTGTCGAGGCGACAGCAAGAGCAGGAGGAGGAGAACGCTCGATTGAGGACCTGTCAAGTTCAGGTTCAGGGTTAAAACCCAACCAGACCCTAAACCCTGTTTAGGGCTAGTGGTTCATCATAGGACTGCCAGGGGCCGCCCCAACATGCACAACCCCAAAATAATACGACCTAAAAAAACCCTAATGGTCCCCGAAAACCCTTAATGCATGCGGGTGCCGTATCAGGGAGGGGGGCGCCAGAGTAGTCCCATGAGTTTCAGGGTTTAAGTGATAGGGATGAGGCTATAGGGTAGAAACAGAGTCCATGCCTTAATTTTCAGAAACTCTAGGCAATAATCACGGTTGTAAACGCAACGGCAGTCATGGAAGACCAGGGCGATAGTACGCCGCAGTGAAGACAATTCCTGTCCCTGCGTCCTTATCTTAAGCCCCTAAAACCCTAAACCCTGTAACTGTACCTTCTACTGGATCGCCTTGTTTAAGCTCCAACTGCCGTGCACCCTGAGCTGTGTGGCTCCTTGCCACCGAAATAATTGAATTGGCTTTCCGCAGTTTCCACAAGTTAGGAGTCCCTTTCTGGGAGTCCCCCTAATACAAGATGTAGGACTTTGGCGATGCATGAGGGGGACCCCTTTTTTTCATACTCCCACGTGTGCATCGTAGCTGACGGCATGGAACTGGACAATGTACAATGTGTAAGCCCTGGGGACGCTCTTAACAGACCTCTTGCATGGCTGTGCTATTACCCTTAGTAGTATCACCAACCCTACTACTATTGTCTTTACTATTGCTACTGCCAGTATTAGGGCTGTTATCATTATTCCTGTTTCATTGCTACTACCGTTTTGTTTCGGCTTATGATGTTTACTATTCTTGTGTCTCTCATTATCCATATAATCACTATCGGCTGCAACGTAGGACTTCTATCAGGTGCTGCGTTTTGGCTTGCAAGGACTTAGCACAGCAAAGCAGCACAAGGTCAACGACATACTGGATTGCTGATAGGAAGCCTGAATTAAGTCACCATATTCTGGGCATATAGTAAATAATAGGAGTTCCTTGTAAACATAAATGAGTTCAAGCTCCTTCAACAAGATAACTCTACACCAAATCCTAGGCTTTGAGCCATAAACACTCGATGGCCGATGCAAGCGCTGAGGCTCCTCAGACAGCCCTAAACCCTAAACCCTGCAGGCGCCATGCCCACCGTTAAGATGCAAGCCTACAGATACTGCCCCATCCTTTGACGCAGTTAGAGTTAGCCGCGCCAAATTTCATCTCTCACCTGCATAAATGCCTCCCTGAACCCTATAGGCTTAACAGGGCCTCAAGCCAGAGGAGTTGAATATGCCTGACAAGGTCTGGAGTTCAAGATCTAGGAATCAAGGGGTCCGTGCCAGCAATAGACAGCAAACCACGAATTCTGTGCATTTTTGCGCCGACACACGTTGTCAGCAACCCTGTGGCCTACAGCCCCAAAAACTAATAAAGTCTAACCTCAAATAAATCCAAAACCCCAAAGCCTAGAACCTAAACCCTACAGCCTAAAACCGAAAGCCTTCATCCGAAACCCTAAACCCTACAGCCTAAGCCCTAAGACTCATGGAAATGGCCGCCCAAAACTCAATTCGATGCCTTTGCCGCCGCTTATTCATAGGCGCCAGGTTCTCGGGGGCTGCTGGGTTTTGGTGCGGTTAAGGGTTCAGAGCATAGGGCTGCTGGTTCGGTCTAAGGCCCGGTTCTCAGAACCTGCTGGGTTTGAATCCTAAGGCCATCAGAAACAGTATACCTATCATGTAACCTACTGACTAAACCTTAGAAACCCAATGCAGAGATCATAGTTAGGATCCAGAAACCTGTAGGCCGTATAAAGGGCCCCTGGTTGGGACCTTAGAGTTTGGGATTAAGGCTTTGGAGTCAGAGGCTCTGTGGTTTTGGGCTTAAGATTTTAGGTTTGTTGGGCTGTGGCTTCCGCGCCCTAAACTCTAAACCGGCTTAGGGTTGGGTTTGAAGCAAGATCTGGTCTACTCTGGCCTTCTTGGCGAATGACTTCGGGTACCACCGGCTGAACTGTTCAGCCTGGAGCTATAGTCCCCTTTAAGTAGATAGAATATCGGGCTTATATAGGGATAATCGAAAAGAAAATGGATGGAAGCTACTATTTAGAGTTAGGGTTAAGGGTTTAGGGTCTAGTCCCCCTTCAGCAGATGGAATATTGCTTTGGGTATATTATGATGAGATCCCCCTATACCCCATATTCTATCTACTTAAGGGGGACTATACCGAGGGAGCTCAGTACGGCTCAGTAAGTAATATAGGTCTCGGGCTTAGGGTTTAAAATCATATCCTGGTGGCACGTAGGATATACTCCTTGATTAAAGGATACTGGGCCCTATGGGTAAAGCCCCAACCCTAAATCAGAAAACCAGTATTTCACAGTGATCGAAGTTAGTAGCTGTTGTAGCGACCTAGACCATTTAAAGAAAACTTGGACTGCTGTTCGGGTTTGGGATTAACAGCTCATTGGAGGGTCAGTGAGGCATACGAAGAGCCCACACAGGTTCATGCATTTGGGAATTTCATTCAGAGGGATGGCGCATGGGGTCTTAAGGCTTCGGTATTCAGATGGGGGTCGAAAATGCGCCAGGTCAGCAGACACTCATGAACAAGAAAATGTCATGCAAAATAGGTGTAACTGGCTTCAAGAGTCCGTGATAGCTCAAATGGAATTGATGCCCTGCCTGCCAAAGGGTTCTCAGCAAGCAGAGCTACAAGTCTTTCATCTTTGTAAAGAAAGAGTAGTGCTTGTAGGAATTTCCGACGGTAGTAGGGGGTCCCTAAACGGTGTTTTTCTTCAAGGCATCCCCAATATCATGAAAATCCGTGTCCATAAGGTCCAAAAACCGCGTTTGAAAAACAACAATTTAAGTTTCCTGCTTGTGTACAGGCAGACAGACGGGCAGACCCACAATTGTTCGTTCCATCTTCAATCCATGTCTTGCCTAACATGGCTTGGCAAAAAAAGGTAGGCATGGGAGGGGTATTAAGATTTCAGTGCAACATGGTTGTTTTCTGGTAGCTAGAATTCTGTGAACCAGCTAAGATGATTCTTTCTAGCAAGGCGTCAGGGAAGATAGAGGGTTAGGGTTATAAGGGCGTTGTTTGGTAAGCCCGTAAACCCTGAACCCTAGGTTCAGGGCTTTTGTGCCAAGAACCTGCAGCCTGCAACAATAAGACAAGCCAAGCCTTGGAACCAATCACTATCAAAATCAACGCTACAACCCTGACAAAAAAAAAAAAAAAAAACATACTCCACCGTGCTTAAGCTAAGTTGACATCAGTGCTTGGAGGTTCAAGGTTAGTTCTAAATGGGCTTGAAAAAGGTTTAAGTGGATCATAGACTAGATACCCATGCTTCGCGCGCACACACACACACATGGATAACCACCAGCGAATCCTCTTCCCTGCTGAGATAAGACTCCCAGGTCTCTGTGGCTTGCAAGCGGCGTTTCTGGGCTTTTCTAGGTAGCAGATTTTGGGGGCTTAGGGTTTGACATTTGGGGTGCGGGGTTTTGGGACTCAAGAATACAGGGTTCAGGGTTTACGGTTTCGGGGTTTAGGGTCTGGGTGTTTGCCGGTTTTTAGCAGTTCGGAGTTTAAGGGTTTGAGGATTTCTTGGGCAAAGGTGGGAACGCCATGAAATCCAATAGCCAAGGCTTATCTGGCTTCATCTTGCCCAACGGCAGACAGGCAGCGCCACTAGTCACACTAGTCTTGAGGGAGAGAATTCTGGTAGTAGTATGACAGCACGTGACTTGATCATTGTAGGGATCCACTCGTCTACTCCCCCTAAAGCATCGGTTAGTAGCGCTGCGCAACCGAATTGCGGTCTGAGGGTTTTGTCTGCATCTACCTTCCCCCAAACAATCATGGAAGCTGATATGGTGCCCTTTCCAGAGGGCAGTCGTCTCTGTAGGTCCGTTTTTGGGCTTTCACGTTTGTTTGGGGGAGGGTG
>CAJNIZ010047959.1:70466-84066 GCA_905231905.1 Symbiodinium pilosum | reverse complement strand
TCCTTAACAGCAACCCAGACAAGAGGCGGTTTAGGGTCTAGGGTCTAGGGCTTTGGCTGTGGAGTAGTAAAACCCCCAACTCCCCAATATTAGATATTCCCATTGTGGTTTTCTAAACGTAAGATATTGGGAGCATTTAGTGTTGGGGGTTTTCACAAGGGGCGAGGGGATTAAAGCGCTGAGCGCGGTCAAGGCTTAGGGTCAAGGGCGTAGGGTTCGGGATTCACAGGGTCTTGATTTTAATCCTTCTTGAGTGGGTGGGAAGTGCAATTAGAGTAACGTCACCCCAAATGGCGGTTTACATCTAGAATCCCAAAACCTCGACCCTAACTCCTGGACCTTAAACGTCTAAGCATTCCTTTGTTTAGACATACTGACTGGTACTAGTAGGATGGATCCCGGTAGACATCCCTATAAACTCCCCAAGGGGACATTTCCAAAAGGGTCCTTCCTCCTTTCTCTACTCAACACCAGTGAGTCACACGATACAACTTGGCCTGGAAGCCAGACAAGTTAGCAAGATCATACCCTAATAGGCTTGTAGAACTGTAATATGCTCGAAAACCGTACTCTAATTGTTGAGGCCCAAGCCCTACGATCTGATACTTTGCGGTATGTACTACCTGTAACCATTTCACTTTTCGTTTTCTTGCCCGATAGATTCCCCACGATTCCACTTATTGTTTAGGCCCCTAAAGCCTAAACACCAGACCCCTCATCTCCTGAACCCTAAAGCCACAAACCCTAAAATCTGAACCCTATACCGCTATGACCCCTGTACAGAATCTCTTCTGATTGAATCACCTCTCTCAAAGTGACCCCCCCCCCCGCCCGCACAATAAACATTGACCCTGACATAACATGGTGCCTTTGTGCGGTGGGCTTATTATAAGGGACGTGGAGACATGTATATGCCTTAAACCCTAGCTAATGTTGCGGTATCCACTTGTTCAATTCCCCTGTATACCCCCAACTAACCCATTAAAAGCTATTAGGTGAGGGGGGGTTATGCTAAACCCTGAACCCTACGCCCTGAGTCTGCATTTCGGCCCTTAGGTTTGTGCCACCAATGGGGCCCCTGTGGAACTCCTGCGTCTGACCCCGGATGCAGCTTTGAGGATTGCGATTCAGATTCATATGGTTTACCCAGACCCCCAAAGGGATCTAAAAAATGGATCCCCGAGAACCATATGGGAAATTAAATTGTGATTATATGGCGGGTATGATGGGTTGAAATAGGGGATCTATTTTTCAGATCCTCTAAGGGGTCTGGGTAGGGTTTGGTGTTAAGGGTGCGAGGACTCGAAAAGGAAATGGCAGTCTCTCAAGAGGGGGACCCCAAGGGCATATAAGGGACCCTGGACATATACAAGGGTTAAAAGAAGATTATGAGGATCCCTTGAGGGATCTCTAGGGTTCAGAGTTTGTGGTTTCAGGGTTCAGGGGTATATGGGCTTTAGGGTTTAGGGACTATCAGGTTTTTTTCGCAAAAGGAATGGAACATCATAATAAGGAGCCTGGGATAATAACATAGGGCCAAATTTCAAATCCCACGCGGTTTTGGGCTTAGACACCCCACACCCATTAAGGGCTAGGTAGGTATAAGCCCACGGAGAGGTCAGAGCTCATTAGGGTCTAGGCTATATTACTTTGATGATTGCTAGGTTTAGGGCTGTACCTGTACCTGGACAAGGGACTACATTGGCTGGTCTGGGCAGAGGTATAAAGACAGAGTGATTCAGGATAACACCCTGAAACCATGACCCCTAAACGTTAGTACATTTTATAGGGATATTGAGATCGCTGATTCGCCCAGACTTCGGGTGTAGATTTTGAGCACGGCAGGATCCTTTCGAACAGAGAGAGGGAGCTTGCTGAGATTTACCAGGTGCATAGAGGGGGGAATGGGTTCAAGAGGCGTAGGTAACCAAGTAACTCCCAATGACCCCGAAGTTTTCCTACTACTGCCTAAGGTACCCTAGTACCTTCCCCCCTTGAACCAACCAACCCACCAACACACCCCCCTCAAGGACAAGGGAAAACTTAGGGCGCAGTTTTTCGAGTGCAGGATTCTTCGGAATCTGGGTTTGAGGTCCGGGGTGCCAGCTTCAATGGGTTGAGGTTGTGGGCTTAGAGCTTTCAATGTTGGTCTTTGGATTCAGGATTTCTGAGTTTAGATTAGGATATAGGCGCCGGAGCTTGAGAGTTGAGATCTAGGTTTCATGGTAGTTTGTTGCAAGGAGACTTGTATTGTTGACCTAGATTTGCACATTTCATTCTTTCGAGGCTTGCCTTGCAAACATCTGATGATTTCTTGAGTGCTTTAAGTGATTGTAGTGTAGCATAGCAATACTTCATAGCCTACCCTAAACCCTAAACCCTAAACCCTAAACCCACCCTAAACTGCTGGTCTTCAGCAGCTGAAGTTCTCAACAGAACTCCCCCAGCTAGGACTGGCGCCAGCTCAAGGAGGCGCGACTCTTGCACATGAGCCATAGTCTAAACTNNTAGGGGATTATATAGGGATTACTATAGGGGTTATTAAGGGGGATACCAGGAGTTTAGACTATAGCGCACATGAAGCGGCAGCCTTGAAGACAAGAGGGGGATCGTAAGGGCTCTACTAGCCCTAAGGCTCCATGTAGGTACGATTTATAGGGTTGAGGGCTCAATGTAGGTATTATTTATATAGTTAGAGCGCCAGGGGGATGGTAAGGGTTCTACTAGGGGCCACCCGTGCTCTCGTAAATCCAAAATCTTCATCGACGTTTACTGAGTGGTGTTTGGGGCTCGTGGGCTAGTTTTTGGGGATCCAGGGTTTGGATGCAGGGTTTCAGGGCATACAGCTTCGCATGATACGGCATCATGGTAGCGTTGATGTACACATTGTGCAGACCAGAACCAACCTGCTCGACCATCAACAACGTTCATCTTCCCCGCAGACATTTACTTATTGGTTCTTAGTGGGGAAGAATATCAGTACATCATGTATAGAGTTTATATAGGGACTATAATCCCTTATTCCCTACTCAGGGCTAGTTTAGCCCTTAGGGTTAGAAATTTGTGCCTGCCCCAAGCCTCAAAACAAGGGTTATACGGAGGATTATGTAGGGGAGTATCATAGGGGTTTCAAAGGGGGTACTAGGACTAGGAGTTTAGATTATAGCTCATGTGAGCTACTGTCAATATTAGGTCTACCAAGCGACCATTAAGGGTGGACATAGGGGTCACCCCTGTAGTTTCGTAAGGTTCCCAATATAGTCCTTAATTAATGCGGACCCCATGTCCATGGACTATTGGGGAAATATTGATTGAAGCTCATGGGACTCTTATGGAGTCCTTATCCTGGGGGATTTTGGGTTACTAAAATCCTCGTATTTATCCAGTAGGCACTGAAGGAATGGACTTGTATGGCTCCAAGAGGAAGTCAAAAGTTACCCGTGTCTTCCGCATTCCCTATGAGATCCTATCAAGAAGCAGCAAGGTTAGTCGTGTTCGGGGCGCAAGCTGCCAAGCCAGACTTTTCAGCTGGTCTCAGTGCTGTTTCTTTTCTAGACCCAGAATAACCCCTGTGTAACCTTGATACCGTTTCCCATGTGGTTCTAGGAGATCAAGTTTGTAGATCCCTTTTGGGGTCTGGGTTGGGCCTACTGTTCAATGTTGTTTTTGGTTTTGGGGCTGTATGGCAAAATACCGGCAGACAGCAGAAGTAGTTTATTCTAGCTAAGACTCTAGTTCGAGCACTTCCAAAATCCAGACCTCCTAAAAGATGCAAACCGTGGACCCTCCCAATCACACCCTATTTCCCTGATCTCATTCTGGGGTGCAAAATTTTGATGCGCCCTGCCCCGAGCGTTCATCAGATGAGGGGGCCTTGTCCAAATTAGTCTCCTTTTCGGGACTTAAATAGCGATGCAGAAAGCGCAACTTTTTTTAACGACCCACCATGTAGACCTTTAAAGATGGCATCAGCCCATTACGGGTTCCATATTCATCCCCTCCCCCTATATAACAGTAAAACCCACCCTCTAACAAATTATGTTCAACACATTTCAGCATACCAAAATGTACCACAATGCGAATGGCTAACAGTAGGGGTTGGGGATTAGTCTCGAGGTCTGGGCGTTGGACGATGGTCTAGGAATTACACGTTAAACCCGAGCATCAATGCATAAAGCCCGTGGGGTCTGGGGTATTCTCTTCTGGGCTAGGAAGCCCAGTGGTGCCCTTTTACTCTTTTTGTGTTTCCAGCTTCCTTCATATAATCGATGAATAGGAAACAGGCTACGCTTAATGTAATATGGTTGCTGGGGTATCAGGTCGGGCTTACCAAAAAAAGGCATCCTAACAAACTGCCAGACCAAAGCTAACCTAAAGAAGCTGCTGCCCAGGAACTTGCTTTAAATCACTGTAATGAGGATACCCATTATGTTATCTACCTGTATTACGCTGACTTAACTTGAGTTCCTTAACAGCAATCCAGAAAAGTAGATCAAACTCAAGGAGCAATGAGATTGGAGGGTCCAGTTCAGTGGCAGATGCAAAGAGCTAAATCGCGAAGCTTAGGTAGGGAACACGTGGGCTTAGTGTGTACGGTTGATGCCGCAATAAAATCCAATTGAAATGCAAGCTGTTTTTCCCCCCCGGGGGCTGCGGGCTTATTCATTAGTTTTTCATGGAGAATCGAATGGAACAGACAATGGGAAATGAACTGGAAACTGAGTAGGATGGAGGGATCTCCTACCTCTTACAACCCAAAAGGTATATTTCTTCGAGTACAGAATTCTTGGCGTACAGGTACATAAGGGGTTGCTGGATTTCCTCCATCTAAGGCAGGTAGGGGAATCCTGAGTTTATGCCAAGTAACAGCCTACTGTGTATTCTGACAACTACAGTATCATTGTAGACTATCATAAATAACGCTCGTGCTTAGTAATATGCCTACCGAGCCCAGAGCATGGTCACTTCCATCATCTTATCTTCAGTCAGATGACCCGGTCAATGTTAGGGATCCCGCATACTTTTGGGTTCTATGACCGACGACTCTGGGTTAGCTTCGTAAGCTGTCCCAGAATAATCGGCTTCCTTCTCAGGGTAAGCATCACCAAGATGTCGCTAGACACTTGTCGTACGCAAGTGTTGGAGCTATTGTCGCCAAATCTGAAATTCAAGTTCCTACATTCCCCCTGAAGTGGTCGAGTGCTTAACCTAGGAAGCCCACAAAGGAAGGCCATAGTTTCGGACCACGCCCAAGCCTTTGACCTAAGGTTGAAGCCATGGCCCCCTAGTATGGCCCTTCCTACTGGGATCCTTGTATACCGACTATATACCTGCTTGTACCCTTTAAGGGTCCCTAGAACCCCGCTAACAGGCCTAAGGGCCCTGACTATAGAGCCCCATACTTCTAGCCTTAGACCGAGCCTTTGATTGCGCGAATTGTCGGGGCGAAGGTTGATGGAGGCCCTGCGCCGGAGACATCTCTCTCTTGCTTGAAGGCCCTGCAGGGTTTGCTGGGTTGCTGTCAGGGAATTTAAATTAAGCTACCATAAGAAGGACGCCCCAGTATTTATTATATTCCGTATTTATGATTAAGTTACCATAGTAAAGGTATCTAATACATAAGCGGGTTTACTTATCTTAGTAACTTAATCTAAATTCCTCAACAACAATCCAGTTTACGTACTGTACGGTTTCCCAGCAGAAGCTATAGAGTACTTCATGAGCATTCCCTGTTAAGGAACTTGAACTACATTACTATAGTAAGGAAACCTTACTATGTTTACTCTTTACCCAAAGTATGTTCCCCTCAGAGTCCTGATGCCATCATAGTAGAATGTACCTACGGGCTTAGAGTTTAGGGTAATTTCCCTGAAGTCTTCTTAGATTTTTTTAGGCCCCTATACTTCGGTCGAAACCGTGGGAAGCTTTGAAAGTATTTTTAAGGATCTCTGCCTTACCTAGTAGCAGAGTAGGTAACCGTTCATCCTATTCCACCATACCCGAAAGGTCCAGCCCTTGGACCCTGGCCATAAGCTTGAGTCCTACGCATCTGGGATTTTGAGTCCAAGGCTGCCCAAACACCAACATATAGTCCCCCCATAAGTAGGTAGAATATGGGGGTTATATAGGGATAAGGGAAAAGAAAACGGAAACTACTATTTATAGGGTTTAGGGTATAGTTCCCCCATAAGTAGATAGACTATGGCTTTGGGTATGTCATAAGAAGATTTCCCTATACCCCATATTCTATCTACTTAAGGGGGACTATATATTGGCAGGTTCAAAGCAAAAGCGGCGTATTCAGAGATCTTGGGTTTAGGGTTTAGTGTTCCTGCATGGAATCATATTATGGACCGAAGAAACCCAAGACCACTTAGCTGATAAATAAACCTTAAACCCTTTCAGGGACCCTATCTTTTAAGGCGTATGCCCTGACTAGGTATAGTGAATTAAGCTTTCTAGGAATGCGGGGAAAATCTTGCACTACGTTTCTCCTAGACCCTCGGACTTACAGCATTCCGGCGGCCCAACAATAAGGATTACAATATCTTGGGGTCTATATTGGCATGACGCGCAAATTTCAAGGTTCCAGGTGCATGCCCTGGGAGTTACAGCGTTATGAAGAGAACCCTAAATCCTACACCCTAGCTGGTGCGAGTTTTCTTCTATCCATCAATAAGGTTTAGAGTCCTAGGGATGTTGCTAGGGTTTATGGATTAGGATTTAGGCTGTATTGACTAGGGTTTAGGGATGAAGATTTAGGGATTAAGGGTTTAGGGTCTAGGGTTTAGGGTTTATGGATTAAGGTGTAGGGATTCCCCAATATCACAGGGAGGTTCGTGAGCCCAACCCATATAGCAAGGACCCCGAGGAGTCATAGGCTGGTCGTAATGTCCCAGTTTTAGGTTGGCGTAGCAAAGCTGCCCGTAGAAATTAAAGTTTAGGGTTTAGGCACCAGGGAGCTTTTTAAGGCCAACTCAGCCGATCTTACCCCCTACGGCGGTTTATAGAGAGAGTAGTCCAAAAACGTCCTTATTTCAAGGAAGCATTTGATAATTTCATGGGCAGTTGGGATTAGATTTGTTTCTGTTTTTATAACCCCATTCCCACATCAGGAAGTCTGTCTTCCACTTCCTCATGTTGAGAGCTGTTTTTTACCAAAGTATAAATTCAACGCAGATGTGCCCCTGGCGAGGGCAGTAATGGAGTCACACTACTGCACTGACATCCGGTAAAACATTGAGTAAAATCAGGAGGTGAACATGCCAGCGATTGATTGACATATTACGCCCCCCGCCTGGTGCGGTACCCAAACGAGCATGGAACTACTAACAGCACCTCCCAACAATTGCAGGTTGTAGAAGCCTGGGCAAAATAGTTGTAATAGAACTACAATTATTTTGGAACCTGCCCACAGACCCTATTGTCTTTTTAAGGCCCTAAACCCAATTTTCGTTGTAAGGCCTTACTTCAGTGTTTCTTAAGGGGTGTCCAAAAATTTGGAGCTTCAACGTTGCTCCTGTGCAGCCTCTAAGAGAAGTGCGAAACCCATCCCAGTTTAGGTTTCAGGGCTTAGGGCCTAAGCTATGTATGTCCTACAGTGTTCTCCATATTTCTCCATTCCTTTACCTCCTACCTTAAGAAAAGCATGGCTGTTCCCATCCTGCAAATTGGAACTTCAGGATGCCTACCGCTGCGTTGTGCGCTCTTTGGATGCCTTGGCAGAGGCAACGAGGAATTTACTCCATCAGAGCTTAAGGTTTAGGGTTCGGCATTTGGGGCTTGTCATTCGTCTGGGCTTTTGGTTCAGAAGCGTTAGGGTCGGGAGTTTTGGGCTAGGCCTGGTGTTCAGGGTTGTATACCCTAAGCCCTAAGCCAGAATGAGACTTTCATGGCTGCGCTCCACAGTTCAAATGCCGTAGAAGAAGCGGTGCACCAAAGGACGTATAAGTTTGGGAACAACCCACCTAGGTGGTTTGGAGATCAGCGATGAAGTGGCAAGATGGGATTTCAAGAGCTGATTAATCAGGAATGATGTTTCCAAATCATGGCCCATCTAGGTAGAGTTTGCAGTGGTTCGGGTATAGATCTTAGTCTTTATTTAGCAGATGGATCTCAAGTTTACATGCTGCGGTTTGCAAGCCTTTGTACGGCTCTCATCTGGATTCGCTGTCCTCGTGATGTTCGGACTGAATCTTGACGACCATGCAATATTGAATGGATTCCAAGAATTGAAGTTATGATTCCTTCTTCTCACCTTCAGAAGTAGACGAAATCCAAGCTACTTTCCGGGTTCCCAGAACAGTATACTGTGCCAATCACAAGGTCCCCCCAAAAACGTGTTTTTGGCCTCATCCTACAGTAACAGTCCATCTGGGATTTAGGGTGTAGGTCACTTCCTAAGAGCCAGTGGAAAGACAACAGCAGGAGCTGGCGCAGATGCACATGTCAGCCAGGCCAGAAGCCCAGTTAGGTCGCAAGACACTGACTTCCTGGAGGAAGAAGACAACAGAACAAGCAGCGAATGCCCGATATGTCCTTCGAACCAACTATAGAGCCTGCACAAGCATGCCAGTCTTCAGCACCATATGCCGAATTCTTGAACGCCTCAAAGTCATTGTGCCGGGCCATAGGCACTTTTTCTGCACCACTACTCCTCTCTTGTCTCTTTCTAGGGAGGTGGTGCTGCTGCGGCTATTACTAATGCGACGACCATGAACTACTGATGCGACGACGATGATGACGACGAGGATGAGGAGGTTGCCCAGGACGGCCACGACGGCTTCTCCCTCTCCTCCTCCTCCTGCTCCTTCTCCTCCTCCTCCTCATGTTGCTTCTGCTTTTCTACAAGAACTATTTAACAGTTGCCCGGTCTTATGTATTCCTTGAGAGGGTTCCCAATGCTGTACTACCTACTCCTAAACCTTGCAGTGCTTAGAGAAACCTGTCTATCAACATGCCCTAAATCGCGGCACCCGAGAATAGGGATCTCTAAGTTCTGGAAACCAAGCCCTACTGCCCCTAGACATCTTTGTAGAACCCCATAATAGGCCCTTATTCTAAGCCCTAAATCCTGAACCCTAAATCCAATCTCTGTCTGACCACCCCCCCAAATACGCCCTTATTCTCAGGAGCATAAAGGCCTAAACCCTAAATCCTATCTCTATATAGCCCCCAGAAAAAGCCGGTAGTCTTAGGATCATAGTATACCAAGGTCTGGATGAGGGCTACTGTCCATATGAGCTATGAGCTACACTCCTTAAGGGGCGTTACAACGGGGGAGTAGTATTATAGGGCTTAGAACTTATAAAGGGGGTATTGGGGGTTTAGACTATACCTCATATTAGACTATAGCTCGTATTTGACTTACCAAGCAACCCATATCCGTCAATTTTATGGAAATATTGACTGTAGCTCATATGACCTTGGATTAAAGTTCTAGTATGTTCCTTAACAGGTCCCCCTCATACCATAGCTCCTGTGGTATGGCCCCTCTACTCCTTAACCCTAAACCCTAAACCCTTTGGTTCCTCTACTGCCGCCAGGGCTGCCGCCCCGGTGTCCTGCGAGTCCTACTGGCGGGCCTGCATTTTCGACTCCAGCAACTTTGCTGGGTCAATCCCATGCAACTGTAACTGGAATATTATGAGGTGTAACCTGAACTCCTTAAAGGGGGATTGTATAAGGGGTTCTATAGTAGAGTATTACGGGGTTACTAAGGGCGATACCAAGAGCTGAGCCAACGGCTCTTATGGCCTGTGCCCGATACCCTTTGGGCTCAATAGAACGCATCGGGTTGGATAGGGGAGTGGAAAATGGAAGCCACAATTTTATGTAGGTTTAGGGTTTTAGTGTTTACTGGAAGTTCCTTTAGCATGATTAGTTGTTATTTCCTGTCACCTATAGTCCTATCTGGCGGGTCAGTCCCACACTAATGTAACCCTCTAAAATTCAAACCCCTCTATCCGCCTGACGCTACGTATTCCCATTCTGGTATACTTTAATTTATAGGGTTATATGGGGAATACTTCATATTCGGGGAGTGGGAGGGTTGTGATATCCAGAGGAGAGGATTAAGTAAGTGCGGTCGTATCCTACTCTTACACAGGTGCAACATATGACTGTTATTGGGGTCACTGCTGGCAGCAATACTTTTTGACTGTTAGCATACCGAAGCCCAACGAGGAATTTGAAAGTACAGTTCATGTTGTGCTTGAAGTGTTGTTATACTAAAGTTCAGTACGAGAGATAAAGTGTAAGGTTATGGTCCCCATAAGTAGACAGAATATGGAATTGCCTAACATCATAGTAAGATCCTCATATACATAATATTCTATCTACTTAATGGGGTTTACAGATAGTAACTCAACGTGGAACTAGTCTGGCGGAGCTTTTGAGTCCGCTTTTGAGCTACCCAGAGCCCCAACCCGGAACCCTAAGAGCTATACTCCTAGCCCAGAAACCCCCAAACCCCAACCCCCTCCCCGGCTAAGAACACAAAATCCTAAATCCTCAAACCCGGAGCCTTAATCAAACGAGAGCCGAAGCCTTTACCTAAGGATAAGGGTTTATGGTTTAGGGCTTAAGGCTTAAGGCTTGGGTTTAGGGTTCAGGCTTTAAGGCTTAAGGGTTTTGGGTTCAGAGATTTTGCGGTTTGCCGTTTAGAGTTGAAATCATGGCTTAGAGCTTAGTTATGGCTCAGGCGGAAAAGGACAACAAACGTGGAAAGTTAAATGGAACAAACGTTACTGGGCGTTTATAGGGTGTTTACTGTGGAAGCTTTAACTACACCTTCATAAAGCTACGCTTTGGTTTACCTCCCAATTGCTCCATTTATTCTAGTACTAGTTCATTGCCAATACTATTGTTCTAGACTGCTCGCATATTTAGATCCCCACAAGGTATTGGCAAAGGCCCCTACACCACTTTGGACTTTAGCCATACACCCTAAACCGCGGTTTTAGGCTTCCAGGTGTAGGTTGTCAAGTTGGGCTTGAACAGGGAACCTTAGGGACCAGACTTTGCTTACAAGATCCCATGCTACTCCCGCCTTACACTGCCAGGTGGGGGGTGGTATAGGATCCGATTTTCCATGTGGGAGGCGGGTGGGTTTTGAGCTCGGGATCTTGGCCATTGTAGAGTTTCTCTCCTTTGGATTCCAAGCATTTCTTGTGCAACTGAATACAGGCGCTTGACTTAACCTGCGACCGTAAATGTCCAAAAGGCTCGCCTGGCGCAGATTTTGATGTTTTCCCGAGGTCTCTTCGCAGGGTCCATGTGCAGCCTGAGGGTAGTTCTGAGACACCCTACTAGCACAGAGTAGAACATGAGCTTGAAAACAGAAACAACCCCTCACAAGCGGTACAAGACACAGACAGAATGAAAAAGTAGTGCTGGCATGCCACAGTATCCTTGCATAACTCTTATCCGCGTAACACACTCCTTGTGCAGTTCTTGCCTATCGCTTTTGAGTTTGCAGAAAAGCCTGGCTTCATTTAACATAAGGGGAGTTTCCTCTGAATACCAAACCATCATAGTGAGAGTATGTCATAGTTATTTAGCATGACGGGGTCCTCAAAAACAGAGTCAGTACCATCATGGTGCTCAGCATGTCGTAGTAGCGCTAACCCCCTCCCCTACGATTAAGCTCTCCCACCCTTCCTTATATCAAGTATGCCCAATACATTATAGTATACCGCAACGGGAGTATTTCATAATAGAGGGTGGGGGTTTAGTACCAGGGGCAGGGGTTTATGAACTAGGCACTGCGAGCCTATGGCGGACTGCCGCTCAGATGCCAGTACTAGGGTTTAGGGTTTGCTTTACAAAAGGGGTCTTTCCAGAAATTGTCGGTCACGTTCATGGGAGATTGGGAGAAGCAAATAAAAAATTATCGTCTCTTACAAGTACTTTTATAGATCAGTGGAATTTTAAAACTACGGGTCTCATTTAGGTTCATGTCCGCTTTGCGGTATACAGCATTTCTGAATGAATTTTTATTGGGAATGGACCATGAGTCTTGTTAGTTCTTGTGGTAAGTGTCACAGCACCTCGGCATGACCCAAGTCGCGCTTACGTCTTCCAACAGACGGTAGATTCCAGTGGCCCTCAAATAACCCTGGGGTTCCTTATGCTTGTCCTTCTTGGGAGGGTCAATCCCATTTTGGAGGTCCTAGGGTATAGGGTTTAGGGCTAGGTGAACAGAGCCGCACATGGGAATTTCAGATCTCAGGGGTGCCTGGAAGTCTTCAGGGATATCTTGGGATTCAGGGTTTTCGGTGCAACGAAAGGGAATTACAGGAGCCCGACACCTCGAACCGGGGTAACTAGCGAAAGGCCCGAGATATAAGCACATGATATCCTATGGCCGTTCATGGTTACAATCACTGCAGACTATCAGAGACGAGACTAGTTTTGCGCAAATATGCCTACCCCTGGGGCTCTAACTATATAAATAGTACCTACATTGGGCCCTAAACCCTATAAATAGTACCTACATGGAGCTTCAGGGTACCTAGCCTTGCACCGTGTCCTTGCAGCTTCTGGCTCAGGTGTTCTGGAGGTGGAGTTCATTTATTCTCGGCTCCAGGCGCCTGCGGACTTACCATTGTTACGTGAGAAAGTGGAATTTGTCAAAATCACAACTTACGGGTCCTTCGTAGGGAATATAGTACTATAGGGATTACATTCCCGTATTCCCTGCTAAGAAAGGTGCCTCTATGAAATCCATATGTCCTTACATATGAGGAACCCGAGGAAGCCCAGCATTGGTCCTTACTTAGAAGTTCAACGTGATTGTAACCCAACTGAGTAGTATCTTATTTGGGGATATTATAGACCCGAAAACAGTACAGAGTAAGATTTTATCCACCTTTTCGGTGTAGTATTTTACTGGGGCATAATTTACCTGAACCTCTAAGTGAGGCTTCGAAGATCCTTCTATTCTGCGAAAGCCTCAAGCTGTAAGCCGTGCGGACAGCGCACGTTCCCTCTCAATGTGCTGTGTGGTCACCAAAACGAGTTTTGGGGGGTCCGACATGCTTCTGAAGGGTCTACTGGGGGGCCAGGGCGACTTATTTAGTATGCTTCTAATCCGTATCAGCCATATAAATTACATAATAACCCCACTTATCCCAATTATCCTGGCGCTCCAAGAGAAGGCCTGTTGGCTAAGAGAGGATTAGTGAAATGACCTCTACTTTTTCATCCCGTTACACAACACAACATGGTCTCCGTCTACCTGTCGACGTGCTTGCAGCACAGATGCCACTGAGAATTGCTTGGTGGTTGTTAGTAGGGTATACGAGAATGGAAAAGAGCGGGAAACGATGATTTTTATCAGGGCTTGCATCGAGGCTTCTATAGGGATGCATGCCTCCATTCCCTACAGCGGCCAGGAATTACGTTCAATTCTTGTAACAAGTTTCAAAGTTGCATGAAGCATCAGTGATTGAGAATATGTAGTGCAACAGGAGCAGACAAACATAAGCACGCACGCTAGGAACGGTGATCCCCTAAACCTTAAGCCCTAAAAGAGCAACAGCATATTCTGTGTGAGGTCGTGCTTCTCATGAAAAAAATTGGGTTGCTGTTAAGGAAC